>JAUCMT010000105.1:26984943-27005552 GCA_032357475.1 Enteromius thamalakanensis
AAGGGGTGGAGCAGACAATCAAACACCTAGACAACCAATGAGTGGGCGGAGACATGAGTTCATAGAATGAGTCCAGGAATGTAAACAGAGACAAACACACACAGAGTTCATGGAGTGCCCTCTAGAGGTTTGAGCTGGCCCTCCAGCTGATCATGACAGTAACACACAGAGAACGTCTATTCACAACAAATGTTTAATCTGAGAAGTTTTACAATTTTATGCACAAAATGAGCTCATTTCAAGTTGATGGCTGCTACAGGTCTCAAAAAAGTCGGGATGGGGCAACCTGATCTCACGGCAGTTCGTACATATTTTATGAGGTAGCTAATTTGTACAAATTCGTACAACTTCACTCTTAAAAATTCATACAATTTCTTCTAAATCGTACATATTTTATGTGTTGCCAATTCGTATGAATTTGTAGAAAAACCTAAACCCAACCCGCCCCTAAACCTACCCATCACTGGGTTTTTGATAAATTGTACAAAATTAATACGAATTTGGCACCTGGTACGAATATGTATGAATTGGTCGTGGGACTCTGAGTTATGAGAGTTATGAGTTTTGGTGTTGGAATTTGATGTTGTTTTTATGCTTACATCCATTACAGCCTGTTTTTGGTTTGTTTGTTTGTTTGTTTGTTTGTTTATTTTAATTTATAATTCTATTTAAAAATATAAAAAGGCTTTGCCTGTAAATACCATATTTTATCAAATTTTATTTTGTTCTTTATTTATTTTTATTTTTTTGCTTTATGTAACTTTTAATATATCATACAAATTTGTGTGAAGTGATGCTGAACATTTTTTTCTCTCTGCTCATCTGTGTTTGCATCTCTTGAATGTTCTTCTGTTCTCAGGAAGATGCAGTATGATTTATATCCTGTTGCTCCGCTGGTTTAATGAAAGGTGAGTTCTTCAGGCCCGTGTCACGCCGCTGTGCTGGGGGCACAGACAACAATCCCGGGATTCTGTGTGCTTTTGTCCGGAAATAACAGACACAAAGCGGGGGTCAGACGCTGAGCTCTGGAATTTAGATGAAAGACGTGGTCTGCTGCAGCAGGTGGGGATGCTTAGCTTTAATCAAAAGATGATTGCTTTTGTTTGGCTGCTGTTTGACTTTTTGTTTTTCACTCTTGTGCTTCAGGTCAGGCATGGCAGGTCTTTTTATGTGACTCCAGTTCAACAGGTGAACCCGGGATCAATGTAGCCATTTCAATTTTTATTTATTTTCCCTGTGTACGCTGTACAAAGTGCTTGTGATCTCAATAAAATACTTTAGTAAAAGCCTGATCATTTGTTTCATTAACTGTGCAAGCCAAGTTCTGGAAATATGAATGAAATACTTTCAAATCAATATTTTAACATAAAGAACATAACAAATGTTTAAACTGAGAAATTTGACACCTTTTTCCACCAAATAAGCTCACTTCAAATTTGATCTAAAAAAGGTTGGCACTGAGGTAACAAAGGGCTGAAAAATACATTTTTTAAAGATTCAGTTGGGAGAATATCTAGCAATTAATTAAGTTTATTGACATCCTGTCTGGAACATAAAAGGGATGTCTTAGAGAGGAAGAGTCTTTCTGAAGTAAGGATGAGCAGAGACTGTAAGAGTGTGTAAAAAGATTGTGTAACACTTTTAAAACAATGTTCTTCAACATCTGCAGAGCGTAACATCATCAAAAGAAATTCTTCAGCAGCTGGAAAACAATGAGTGTAATGCTTCTTGTTGTTGCTTTTCACAAAAATATGTATTTTTTAAAAATAAATATCTTTATTTTTATTTAGCACTATCCTTGGTTTTGCCCATTTGTCAGTGAGAATTGTTTTACTCATTTAAAACACAATACAATCTAATATGCTCTCATTTTCTTTTACATATTATAAAATGCACAAGGCACAATAAGCATGCTGTTTGAATTTTTACATAAATCTTGTGTTGCACTGAATGACAATGTCACATTATGTTGATTTCATTCTCCAAAAAAAGATCTGAAACCTTAAAAGTAGGTGCTTTACTTACATTTAATGTGCTTTTTCTATGGGCATTAATGTTAAGTGAACATTATTTGGTGAACACCACAGGAGCACTGATGTGAACATGGGGATGTCCGTCTCTGTAGGAAGGTGGAGAAGTTTATGATAATATTTACCCAGACTCTCCACGCAGTTTGGAGTTTAATTGAATTAAGCAGAAGCTTTAGCGGAGGACGAGGAGGTCAGGAGGGGGTCTGGGATATCAGCCTAAAATAGAGAGAAGAAACTTCAGATGATCGTGATCGTGAAGTCTGTACTGTACTGTAGTGATATTGTTCAGCATATGAAATAACTTTCAATGAAACATGTGTTTGTTTAGGAAGGCAGCGACCTGAGCTATCAGTCATCTCTGCCTCTATCGCTATCTTTTATCTGCGTTGTTTTTCCTCAAACAGAAGAATGTTTCCTTTATCCAAGCTTGCAGTAATCCCAGCAGCGTATAATGCATGTTTTAATAAGAGTTTGGATGTCCCCTGCAGTATCTTCATCTGGATTTCCATGTCGACCTGCTCTGTCTGAGGAGATTCTTGGTGGGATTTGGAGAAATGTAAACCATGTGGATGCTGATATTCTCTCACAAACATTGTTCCCAGCAGCTCACCTGCAATCTTTCATTTGGATTTCTCCATTCCTTTCTCACGTCTCTCGTTTAAGTCTTTCAAAAAAAAAAAATAATAATATTATTATTATTTGTATTGGCCTATGCAAATGTATGTGTTTCCATCACATGAATAAAGATTATTTAAATTTTAAAATTAAATAATAATTATATTTAAAAGTAAACATTCGTGTGTTATAATATTATAATATAATAACATAATATATTATAATAATTTGTAATATAATTTAATATAAAATAATAAGTTCACAATATTGTGGCATTTACTGTATGTTTAATCAAACAGTCTAATAATGTTCTTAATTAACCATTATTATTACTTAAAAAAATATATATATATATATATATATATATATATTTATTTATTTATTTATTTATTTATTATCATTTCATGGCTTTCTATCAGGGTATATAGTTAAAGAAAATGAAAACTGAATCTTATATATATATATCCATACACACACATTATTTGAAATAGATTAAATTAAATATTAAAAGTATTATTTACATTTAATAATTCAGAAAACATTTTAATCCAAAGCAGCTGACAAATGATGACAATAGATGCAATCAACTGAACAGATTATTTTAAATATATATATTTTTAATACATTTTAATTAGTTTAACTTGATGTACTAGAATTATAGGCAAAATAAAAAAGCTTAATAAAGAACTTTTAAAAATAAATAAATGAATACAGTTCTTGTACAATTATTGAACAAATCGTATAGAGTAAAACTCTAATCTTATTTAATTTGCTTATGGTCTATCAGCAAATAATTTCCCATCTCTTCCTCCAAACGATCTTTTCCACCGTGCAGCTTATTCTGGTCAAGAATCGTCCTCCCACTCAGGAGATCCTTCACTTCTCTGTTCCTTTCAGGGTCTGTTTATCTGATATAGATGATACCAGAATGACAGAAATGAACGTAAATCTGCAGCACAGCTGTTCAAAAAGCACTTTTATCAGTGTTTGTGCTTGTCTTACTAAAGCCCATCAAGCCAGACCTCTCCGTGATGAGTTTAGGAACAGTCAACAGTTGTTTTTCCCGCAGCGGATCCAAATCCTGCTTTTATTGCTGAATGCTCTTTAGACCTCAGGTGTTCATCACACAACTTTCTGCCTCGATTCTTCTCCTCTCTCCCCAACTAATAACAAACCAATCAATACATAGAGCACATTTAATGTCTTCATTCTTCTGCGCTGTCTTGGGAGGCGACCTTTGCTGGCTTGACTCACAAGTGCCTTAAGTGAAAAATTAGTTGGGTATTGCGGCGTGGCCTTTGTGCGGATTTGGGAAAGGTTGGCAGATTTCATAAGAATTCACAACAGTTTTTCCTCCACAAATCGTTGTTAATAAGTTTTCGTCTGCTCTTTCCCCTGAAGAGCGATGGCTATTGATATTCTGCTGCTGAACCCAGGGAATTAATGAAGATCTCACAGGTTAGACGCCGCCTTATCTTTGGCCGAACGCTTGCTTTTCCATAATGTCATCCTGTGGCCTGTGAACCCATATTGATTTCACTCTTCAATTTTTCTGTCAGTCAAACAGCAACCAAACAAAGTAACTCATGAAAGTTGTGTAGAAGTGAAAAAAATCAATGCCACACAACAGCTCTAATTATAATATTATTTAAATATATATATATATATATATATATATAAAATATATTGTTTTTTACACGAATAAAAAAACAAAAAAAGGAAAAGAAATTAATAACTGAATTCAAAAAAATAATTACAATTAAATTAAAATTAAAAAATTCTTATTCAACTAAAATAACATCCCTTCTAGTTCAACAAAATAGTTAGGGATGTTTAAATAGTTAATGTGTGAATTTTACATAAAAATTAAAACATGTCCCTTGTAGTACATCAATTAAGCTCTTACACACAAAAAAGACAATAAATAAATACAGAAATAATGCAACATGTGTACAATAATATATATACATATATAAATAAAAATAAAATACATGTAAATAATAAATATTTAAAATCCTATAAATATATTATACATTTATAAAAAGAGCAATATAAATAAATTAATAAAACAATATAATATATTAATAAATGTATAAAAAAAATTACTTTTGATGCACAAAATGATTAATACAAAACTTTATTATTTATTCAGTGTTTTATTGTTTGTTTTTTGTTTCTTTAACAATCACTGAATCTCCTAATACTAATGGGACATTTGGGGACAATCAAACATTTTAAAGCCAACATAGAGTTTTATGTAAAAAACATAAATAAAAATCTAAATAATCCTGAATGGGACACTTGAGGACAATCAAACACTTTAAAGCCCTGAGCAGGTTTTACGGCTCACCTTTGCCCCCTAAACGAACCCAAGAAGGAGTTCCCAGCTGATCCGGGTGCTCACAGACTCATTACAGGAGAGCAGGGATTTCTGACCACTGCCCTGGCAACCCGGGACGGGTCTGAGCCTGAGGGCGAGACGGCGAGCGGAGGGGGTCTGCGCTCTGGAGCCCGGCCCCGGACCATCCACATGCTGCTGTCGCGAGGAACTCCAGGAACGCCGCACAAAAATGCCTGGAATTCCTGACGGGAATCTGATCGACCTCACAGCTAGAGCGGAAGTCCTGCTGATCAGTCTGAGTCTGCTGGCGGTGTTCAAGCCTTTCTGTAGCGCTTACAACTCTTTTCACTTTAATGTTACAAAAACACTCCAATATCTGATGTCAAGCATACACTTCAGTGGAAAGCAGCTTTTCCTCTTCCTGATTTTGAGCATTATGTATGTGTTTATATACAATATCAAAGTAAAGTGATTCTTTAAGGAAGCTTTCCTGTGCCTTTAGATGTTTTTAGCAAAAAAAAAAGAAAATAAAAGAAAATGAAATAAATGATGTGATTCTGTAACTTTTATGTCCCTTTGGAAGTTTTAAGAAAAATGTAAAAAAAAAAAAAAAAAAAACGTAAAAAATAAACTGAAATATACCTTTGGATGCTTTAAAGAAAAAATATATATAAAAAGGTTATACATAAACTGATACTTAAGAGAAACATCCTGTGTTTTATAAAATAGAAATAATGAAAATAAATAAAAAGAAGAATTAAATAAATGAGGTGATTTTTAATGGAAACTTTTCTGTCCTTTTGGCTGCTCTTAGAGTAAAATAAAGTAGAAATAAAGGTGATGAAAATAATAGGATGTTTACATTACATTCCATAAACATTCCTTTCCCCTTAAGATGTTTTAAATGGGCAACAATTTAAAATAAATAAATAACATAAATGGAAATAAAATAATGATTTTATGTTTTTTTTCTATATACAAATAATTTTCCACATTTTATAATAATATTAAAATCACTAAAGATTTGAAATAACACAAAAATAACACTTCTTTGCATGTTGGAATGCTTATAAACTCTAAACATAAAAAAAAATCACATTGTTGTTGTTTTTGTCTTGTTTTATGACGAAGGCTAAAAGTGAAACATTTCAAAAATGTTTCTATAACTTCCATAACTCATAAAGCAAGTGTGTTTCTGAGCACCAGCCTGCCGCCGGTGTGCTAAATAATGTCCAGTCAAAAGAGCAGCCATATCTCTCAGCAAAAGACCATATGGTGACAAGCTCCATTAACAAACGTGCTTTAAACTGATGTTATGTGACGATAAGACAGCAGCTGTGTCTCTGTGAAAGCTGCCTGCAGGAGTGATGTGTATGATGTGTAGAAACTTCACTCTGATGTGTGTGAGGAGGTAAATGGGAAGACAGGATTGCAGATGGCGCTATTGAACAGCGAGAGGAGCCATCACTGAACTGAATGAATCATGAATATTAATGATCTCACCCTGTTACCCTGACTCTTTCATTATTACATTAACAGCATTAACACTGCACACTACATTACAGCAGTTTACACTCTTATCTGTGCAGGGAGCTTAATATTTCATGAAATATGGCAATAATAAATATAAAATGTACAAAAAATTGGAATGATAAATCTATGTTAGAATACCAAAATTAAATATTTTATATCTGATTAAATATTTTATATAAACAAATAACTCATTTTAACATACAGTTACATTACAGTTAGTCATTTAGCAGATGCTTTAATGCAAAGCGACTAATATAAAGTTAAATCTGGTGATATTCTAATCTAGACTAAAAATATATATATATATATATATATATATATATAGATACTAATTTTTGTGAGATATATACACACACACAAATATATACTGTACATCTGTTTCTGCTTTATATAGTATATATATATAATTTCTGCTTAAATTTAATATAGCAATATCTGGCACTGCTGATTTACAAATAATCATTCAATTGTAAAGCGTTTACATTTCACACTTCAGGAAATAAAAATAAAAACAAAAGTAAAAAAAAATTAAATAAATTCTTTATGTGTTGAATTAACAACAAAAACAGATAAATATTAAAATATTTAAAATATAGAAAGCTCTAAAATTATACACATTTATAATAGCTTTAAGCTAAGAAAAATCAAATTTTTATATATAAATAATGTAAATAAAATGTCAGAAGATGCTTCAGAAAAAAATACTTTGTATGTGTTTACATCATTTGTGCTGGTGTATGTTCAACACAAAGAAAAAAATACTATGAACCCAACTCTTTTATGAAGACATATCTCTATCTAGACCAGACAATTAGACACATGCACGTGTGTGTGTGTGTGTGTGTGTGTGTGTGTGCGGGCCGTTGTTGCATGTTTCTTGTGTTTGCAGATATTTTGCACATTGATTGTGTGTGTCGTTGGCAGGTGTGTTATTGTGGCGTGATGTCGTGCCTCAGGCTTTAGTTTATTCACGCAGTGACCCTCTTATTGTGATTCAGGCGAGAAAGAGAGACGAGGACAAAGATCTGCCATCATCACATCTGAACAGATGAGGTTCATCACAGCAGCTGCTGCAGACTCAGCTCAGGATAATACACATGAACAGATTTTACTCTGTTTACCTTTATATCTTACCTTGTCCATTGTGAGTGAGTTTCAGAAAACATATCAATAATAACGTCTCAGTGTCTGTTCAGTATGAAGTCAAACATTTATTATCTAATTATTCCAGCAAATAATATGAGCTGCTATCCATCAGTGTATGTTAACACATAGTTAAGAGATATCATTTTTTGTTATTAGCATTTTATTTTATTTTTATTTAAATTTCTTGTAAGTTTACTTTATTTCTGTTCAAGTTGTAATTATTTTAAGTGACATTTTAATGTGAACTAACACTAAAATTAAAATAGAAAATATTAAATTATTGACAAATTTTTACAAAGAAATATTAACAATAAATATAAAAATATTCACAAAAATCTCACTAATTCATAATTACAAATTATAAAAATTAACCAGACATAATAAATTTAAACTAAACAAATATATATATATATATAAAAATAATAATAAAAAAGATAAAGGCACAAAAAAATTACTCAGATAAAAATACAATCTTGAACCTACAAGCATAAAAACACTCCAATAAACTGCATTATTTTAAAGACATTTACAAAGAGCTCTCATTATGAGAGCATTTCCTTGAACATTCACAGAAATCTAAAGCTGCAAGTATCCGGTCGCTCCGTTAGATTGCATCATGAGAGCATTAAGATCTCAGAGCATCTCCTCTTTCACAGTTTAGCCGGCCCACATCATGCTGTCGAGTCCCGCTGCTGAAAGCACTAATAAGCGCATGAACTCTCTGAATCATCTGGATACAAGTGTGTAAACCGTGGGGCTAATGTTGCTCTTGACCCGTTGGAAACATCTCTGACTGCCTCTGAGAGCTAAAACAGCAGCATTCTCAGTGGCAGGTGTCTGATGCTTTTCAGCGCTGTGTTTAGTCAAAGGCTTGTGTGTGTTTTAGCTGAACGTGTGTGTATGCGTTTCTGTCCTCACTGAGTCCCACCGGACGGCCAAAGATTTTCACTGTAAAGCTGTAGACTGATGCACAATGATGCACGAGCGGCAGACCAAAAACTGCTCATTCATCAACGTCCGGCTCACAGCGGCCCATCTCTGAACAATCATTAGACGAGGCTCAACATAAATATTTAGGGGGGAAAATGATATCTTCTGCATATGATTATACAGATTTGGCTTTCTGCAAATGACTTCGATAGTTTTAGCTTCTCCTCTTAAGAACCAGTTGCATCAGGTTCAAGAGATGTCAGTATCTCATTATACATATATTATATTGGGTAAATCTCAAAAATATCTCTGTTACTATTACCAATATATATTATAATTTTTTAATTGAAACTAAGCTGTTTGTTCAGTAAAATAAAATCTGTAGAAAATTTTAAATATTGTAATCAGTAGCTTTAAATCCTAAAATTACTAAAACTGAAATAAATTGAAGCGATACAGAAAATATACAAATATTAAAAACTCACAGCATATAAATAATACTAAAATAACATTGTTTAGATCTTTTTATGAGAATAGGAACCCAGTAAATTAAAACGAGTAAAACTTTTTTTATATATACTCTTAACTACACGATAACTGCTCTTTTCTATTTTTATTTACTTTTAGGAATTAGCAGAAATCTTCGTTTGTGTGAGTCTGTCCATATTGATGTATCTGGGCGTGTGCATCAGCGCTCATTCAGACCCAGACTCCGGTAGACGTCTGCTTGATCCAGGCACTGAATGCCTCTCTGATTAACCATGAATCGGTTCATCCAGCCCCTCGCTTTTCTTCTTTTAGGGGGTGGGAGACAGAAACCCTCTGGTGTCGCCCCACAGCTGCTGGTGCCTCTGATGCGGCCCACCCTCATGCTTTTCATCCGTCTCTGCTCAAACGCCAATGAATAAGAGTTCTCTTCCTACTTTAACAAATTACATGTAAATGAACAGTTCACCCAAAATGCTGCAAATGTTATCAGCATCAGACCATTTTTTTTTTTTTGGAACATAAATAGCATTAAATCACTTGCTCACCAACGGATTCTTTGCAGTGAATGGATGCCGTCAGAACTTTCTTTTAAGTGGTCTTGGAGTCAGAGAGCAAGTCATTTAATTGTTTTGAATGTGCACTTTCAGTAGTATTAATACTTTGCTTAAAATATACTCAGGCCATCCAAAATGAGTTTGTTTCTTCATCAGAACAGCTTTGGTTTTATGATTCCATCACTTGTTCACAATGGATGCTCTGCAGTGAATGGGTGCCGTCAGAATCAGAGTCCAAACAGCTGATAAAAACATCAATAAACAATTGATGTTTTTAACTTCAAACCGTTGCTGGAGTCCAATCTGTAATATTGCTTCCTCCAGGAAAAAAAACGTCTGTCCTGAATCAGGAGAGAAATCTGCCAAAGCAGTTTTAAACAAGTATGTGGGTGGATTTTCGTGTAAGAGCTAACAGGATTTGGTTCTTACAAACACACAGCTTTTGACTTCACAAGATGGACTTATTGGATGTGGATTAATTGTGAATTATTGTGATGTTTTCATAAGCTGTTTGGATTATGACGGCACCCATTCACTGCCAGCAATCCATTGGACAGCAAGTGATGCAATGATAAATTGCAATTTTTCAGTTTTGGGTGAACTATTCCTGCAACTATTAGTATTACTACAAATGCACATTCAAAACAGTCAAGTGACTTGCTATTTGACCCCTTAAAAGAAAGTTCAGGCCAGCTAAATTCAGATTTTTCCACGACAAATTATAAGCAGCTGTGAGGGAAGCTGGTGGGTTGAGATGTATGACTCTTATTAATTGGACCCTACAGGGAAAACTTCCAATACTGGCAAACAAGATCAACCATCTATCCCACAAGTCTTTGGGTTATGATGCTAAATATAATTGTGCTCCTGACGGAGCAGGAACAGACAATGGATGCTGTGGGTCCAGCCGGGAAAGTGTTTAAATGTTATAGGAGAGCGAGGCGTGGTTCATCCGGGCAGACAGACGTAATCCTCCGCCTGAAATCAGAGCCAAGCATCTGAATTAGACGCACAGGGGTTCCCAAGCACTGTGGGATAAATGTGCTTTTCACCCTGACCTCGGCGTTCCTAAGTAAGACTGCTTAAATCAAACGGACATATGCAGACAATGCCGTTATCCAAGCTTATTTTACAAACTGGGATCATGTCTGTCAGAGGAGCTTGTGCCCAGCGCAGAGAAAGAGCTCAGAAACAGGCTTCATTGCAATTCATGAGTGTGAATTTCAATTGAATTGGAGGGTAATTTGCTCCAGAGCAAGCAAAAAAGCTGAATAGAGCTCATACAGTATATCTATACATTGCTATATATCTATCACTCAAGTGACGCTGTAATAATATAGTAATAATGCAGAAAATTCACTTTATCACTGAAATAACTGGCTACAAAAGCATTAAGGTAACATTGCATTTGGACATGTTGTAAACATCATGTGAATGTTACTGTTGAATGATCTTTGAACAAACATTCTGTTAGAATTTTTATTCAAAATTTCAATGTTGCTTCTTCTGCCAGAGTTTCCTTTGTGGTACTTTGCGGATTTGATAATATAATAACAAAGTACATCTGTAGGAAAGAAAGAAAAGCAAATGTGAGAGCTACAGGGAAGGGTTAAGTCCAGAGAAGTGTCACAAAATTCTTGCCGTCACAAAGTTTCCAGAATATCTCAGCTGCCACTTGCTCTTTTGTTCTTCTCGTTAATTAGTTTATTGTTTTAAAATGCAGACAGGCTTAGTGTGGAACTCAACCCAGATCCAGACATTACACATTCATGAGGTTAAAGCTGGAATGACATCATTTCTGAACCTTCAACATATCTGACACCTGTCTTCAACACATTGAGTAGTGAGAGAGATATTCATCAGTGGACGGACATGGAAATCTGAACAGTAACATGTTATGTTTAGGCATCTAATAACAGAACAACAGAATCAGGAAATTATTGTTTTTAGTCTGAATGTGTGGTTGTTGCCCAAAACCAAATACAAAGTTTGCCATCATTCATTCACACTTGTCATTGCAAATCATGTATGACTTTCTGTTGTTGTTGTGGAACACAAAAGGATGCATTTATAAGAATCTTCACAAAATCACCCTCTATTATAGATATAAATGTGAACATTTTATCCGTGCATACCTTTTTAACCTCCTAGTGTGATAAAAAGACAATTATCCAATCAGGGTTGCCAGCTCTAAAAAAAAAAACTAGTCTGATGGCAAATATAGCCCCAAACTAAATATTACAGTTTGAAATATGCCACTGCCATGTCTAAAATGCATATTTTACAATCACTGTTATGCATTATATAAAATACTTACATAAAAATGAGTAACTAATTATTAACAAAACTTCTTTAACATCAAAATAAAATATTTCAAAACAAGAATTTGTGTGCAATATGTCAAAATATTAGCCCACAGGAAAAATATCCCCCAGAAGAGTAATTCTCTGTGCTCTGTATAGGATCCTACAGTAATAATTGAACAGTGAGTAAAACTGACAATAAAGGTGCAAACTAAGATTTCCTTTGCTTTCAAAAGAGAAAAACCAGAGATACAGATACTGAGATGTGATATCTCGACATAACAGCACGTTGTAAAAATGTCCGGTGTTAATGTCTTTAGGAAATGTAAAAGATGCAAATGCAAAGTGAGTTATTGTGGGAACGTCACTGAATCAAAGGTTACTGTGACATTTTCTTTTACTGGAGGAAATGGTCGTGTTGTGAGCAAAAGAGAGCCACTTTCATTAATCACGCCGACCACATGTGAGAATATCAGACGGGCATCCAGACGGGCGGTACGTGGGTCACACCAGGCCTCTGCCAGCGGACACATTAAACCACTTTTACACAAGTGTTTAAGAGGAGGAAAGGACGGATGTAAGACAGATCTGGGTTTTCTCAACAATAAAGTCTGCTGCGTAAAAGCCACAGTCCTACAGCACCCACACAGACGCTCATATTGTCTCATATACGGTCAAACACATTCACCTTCGAACCACAATGGCATGAGCTTTTACAACATATTCAGTGCACAAAACCTCCCAAACAATATACATAACCTGATTTATGTATGTAAATTCAGAAATGCATCTTTAAAAGAATAAACTTAATAAAGAAACCCAAACTGTACTCACCCACACGCCGTTCCAAACCTTGATGCCTTTGTTTCTCTGTGTAAAAAATACAGTGGTGCTAACCTAAAAACAACCTATACTTTATTATCTGTTATAATTTTAACAGTAAACGACAAAATTCGGTTCATTGCAAATGCAGAGCACAAATTCCTAGTATGGGAAACCATACCTGGCAACATGTCACGTCCTTTCCTTCCTTCCTTGTTTGTGAGGTCTAAGGTAAGCTACAGTAAGAACTTCAGATTTATGTTAAGGCTGAAATAAGCTTATTACAGTCTAAACAGATTAAATCATGGAGGACTGCCACTGAAGTAAATAAAGTCGTTATTGTTGTTTTCATTGGGCACTAACAGTATTCTAATAGCTTCATAAAATTACGGTTGAACCACAGATGCAGGGATGCCAGAGTTTCACAACAAAACCCACCCAATTGCTACTCAAAACTAACCCAAGGCTTGCTCAGGTGCATTTTGCTTCAACCCGCTGACATGAAAAGCAAACCCTAGCATCAGAAAAACTGTAACTGTGGACAGACATAAGGGTAAGTAATTAGTGACATTTTAGGGTGAACTAAACTAAACTACTTGTTCCTACCTAAACCTGTTTAAGCACACAGCATCAACTTGTCCAGACTTTAAATCTGGACACATATCTTGGCAAAAGTCTTGCAGTGTATTTCAGGCTTTAGAAGCATTTGACCATTTTCACTGGCCTGGAGAAGAAAAATTGTCTCCAGACCGGTCTTATGATAGCCTTGAGAAGCAAATCCCCAGCAACCACAAACATTACGCTGCAGCTCTGCATTCAGTGGAAATGCCCTCAACCGCACATGAAAAGTGACAAAGAAACTTAGATTTGAGCTCAGTCATGCTTCATGACGAAATACGCAGGCGCTAATGACATGCAGCTGTTCAGACGAAAAACACAGTAACACGCCAGTAGTTTTTTCTGGTATTGTCATTTGAAGCACAATGAGTCATGTGTGCAGCACACAATGCAGCAATAATATGCTGTAGTTGCCAGGATGCTCTGGTTCATTCTCAAGATCCTTTCTGGTCTTTTCTGGTCAAAGTTTCCCTTTAAACCCACAGCCTAACCTTAACCTCCACTTGATGTTTTATCCCAGCACTCACTCTCACTATCCACAGCCTCACCACAGCTTTCACATGAAATGATCACGATTACAGAGATTCAGCGCAGGGCTGGGATTTTATGTGCCAACAAAAAAAACATTTTTAAATTACTTGTTGTAATTGATTCACATCTAAAACACATTTCACAGTAAAACTGTTATTCAACATTTCTGTTTTGAATTTATGCATTTGACTTGCATTGCATTTGGAATAATTATTAGGATATTAGAATGATTTCTGGAGGATCATGTGACATCATAGGAATAAATTACATTTTAACTAGTGTTGTCAAATAATAAATAGTGACTGATTGCATCCAAAATAAATGTTTTTGTTTACATAGTATATGTACAGTATGTGTATATATTTTGAACATATTTACATGTATATTAATTTATATAATTATATTTTATATTACATAAATATGTTTATATTTATATTTAATATATAATTTGTATACATACATACATACATGTACATACACAGTATACACACACATATATTATGTAAATAAAAACTTTTATTTTGGATCCAGTTAATTGCAATTAATCATTTGACAGCACTTCTTTTAAAAACATTAATAAAATTCAGATTTTTTTTTTTTTTTTTTGTACAAAGTACAAGCAACAGGAATGCTGTAATTTAATAATATCAAATATAATTTCACAATTTAAAAAAGTCTTATTAGAGCATTACTATTATGATTTTTTGGCAGATCACCAGAATGTCAGTAAATACATCTTAGTTTTTGCTCAAGTCTAAAAATCTAGATCATGTACTGTATAATGTATGTATTTAATTAAATCTGTAATGTAGTATTTAATTCACCTACGTATACAAAAACAATCAGGGTCTCTCTCACAGGCTATTAAGGCTAAGGGTATTGTGTAAACTATTCTCGGAAATATACAGCGCTCTTATTCTCTGTGTGTTCTGTAGATCTGGCTGATATGAGAAATTAAAAATCACATATAAAGAAGGTTGTTAAAGTTATGATAGCTCCATATTGTGCTAAAGCAAACAACTGGTGGGGGAAAACCCAACAAGCTCTCTGCGTGTAATCTCCCGTTATAGCTTTATGGACGGAGGGCCAGTCCTTCCAACCGGAGTTTCATAACAGGCGAGCAAATAATCGGACAGATCTCTCACAACACAGTTTACAGATCTGTGCTAAAGCTATGTAAACTACAGCGATGTGTGCAGAGAGTAGGCCACACACTTTACTCAGTGTGATATTGAGCTGAAACACGATTACTTCACACGTGGCTGCATCTGATGGAGATGAGATACAAGACTGCAGAAATAAAGAAACGAGGACAAATGAAGATGTGCATTCACTTTTATAAATTTAGTAGACGCTCTTAGCTTCTGCAGCTTACATTGCATCCTGGAAATAAAACTCATTACCTATTTCATCTAAATAACAGTAACATATCTGTTTACATAAATAAGCTGTTTTTTTTTTTTTTCATTTATATACATATACCTATTTATATTTCCATGTTCATTCTGAATTAATATAACATATTATATACTATATACTTTTCCATATATATTTGTATACAGTTGTATATATTTATTATTATACAAATGCATATTTTTTATATAATTTCTATACTTTTCTGTTTTTCTTTGTAAATATATAATTTATTTATTTTTTTATGAAATTGTGTTTTTTTCACTAAGTATGCCATATAAATGTTTGGGGTTTGTATAACACACACACACACACACACACATATATATATAATTGCTGTCAAATAATTAATCATGAATAATTGCACACAAAATACAAGTTTTTGTTCTCACACAGACACACACACATGTATATATACATATATATATATATATATATATATATATATATATATACAGTATATACACATGGGTGTATGAAAGTGAGATGTGCAAAAGATTTCAAATCATTGCTTCATTTATTAACTTTATATTCATCAAAAAACTCTTGGTATCCACAATTGTTTTTAAGATTGATGATGATAATATTAGAGCTTTTTTCATAAGCAACAAGTCAGCAAATATTAAAAAAACAAAAAACAAAAAAAGTAAAAGTAGTCGTTTATTACGAGCCATCATGCATTCTTCAAAGAATAACCCACAGCGGGTGGAACTGAACTTGGCAGGGCTATTAGACGTGAAATACAGCAAACGCTCCAAAAGACAAACTGTCTTAAGATAACGGTATTTATGTCAGGGGGGTAAAGCGCTCATAAATCGCAGCTTCACAGTTCAGTCAGAATTCAGTCACAAGTCAGAAACTTCTACGAAGTCTATGAGGAAACAGCTATTATTGAATTGAACCCTCAAGCAAAAAGAACATCGCTTCAAGAAGTGATACAAGGACTGAGACGCAGAAGAGACTCACAGCGAGACAGCAGTGGACGGCTCTCAGGAGTGTCACAGGTCACTGAGGGGCCACTTCTTTTGCTCATGGGAAGGTGGCTGTCGCTAGGAGCTAGACTCGCCAGGGGCCTGGGTGAAAGCACAGGGGTCATCGGCAAGGCGTGAGGCGCCTCGGGTCCTGACATCCAACACCTCAAACCTTCCCAGCATTCCACAGTCTGAGGATACCAAACATCCAAAAAATTATTAATACAGATCAATGAGCATATTTGAAATCTCTTCTCAGATAATGAGGGTCTCATTAGAAAGAGTTAAAAAGGTTTTTACTTTTTAGCAGTTAATGTAATTTTTTTTATTCATAGGAAAGTTGATGTATTTTTATTTAATTATACTAATAATTAATTATATATTCTTCTGTGCAGAGAAGTCTATCATCTGTCATCTAAATCTGAATCACCTTCTATATTCAAATATTATAAGAGTATTTTGAATGAATATTGTGTAGATTAATATGGATAGTCATATATTCTTTATAGTCATATATTCTTTTTGATTCACTCTTTGTATATAATATATAAAAAGAGATAAATTTAACACATTATATATTTAAATAAAAATGGAAATTCCAACATTATTTATTTAAATAGTAAAAAAAATATAAAACTATATACATATATAATATTTATTTATTTTTATGTTACCAAATATTTATGTTTCAAACAAATCTGAATTATAAATTTCTATTCATCAAGGAAAAATAAAATGTATCATGGTTTCAACACAAATGTCATTGATATTAATATAGCAAATCAACATATTAGAATGATTTCTGAAGGATCACGTGATGTTGAGGATTTTAATAATGATGCTAAAAAATCAGCTATGCATCACAGGAAAAAAAAATTAATATACATTCACACTGAAAAGAGGTATTTTAAACACTATTTTGGAGCAGTGTCTATTTTGCGTATTTGTGGCTCTATAAGTCTTCAAACCAAGTTTTTCAACAAGTGTTAATTTGAGTTTTTTTACTTTTTCAGGGTAAGGCCTCAATGCAAGTATTGACTTATATACTAAAATGTGTAACTTGACAGGACAAATATCTGGACTGTTAAAGCAGATTATGAGTTTAGCTATGAGCATATTTACTGTTAAACTCAGTTTTACTGACGTGTTCTGCAAGATTATCTTCAAACTGTTGCTCCTCCTTGACAATAGTTGACCTGAAAGACAAAAGGGACCATAAAAGAAGACAATTCATGTAGAGCATGTTTCAGGTCTTCTATAAAATGACCTACAGATACCTAAGGCACCTAATAAAAGTCTTTAGATAGTCACAGAAACACAGGTAAGGTGATCAGTTCCTTACTAAAACAGACAGTCTGTCCTCTCAGCAGTAATCTCTCTCATACAAAGACTCTGCTGTGGCTCTGTTAGACAGAGTTTAACTTTTCACACTTTGGTTCTCTTTCTCATTCCAAACTTAATTAAAAGATGAACTTCAGGGGGAAATGCGTCGAGTGCCGTCCGGCCAAAAAATCTGAACTGTTTTTATAAAATGAAGCAAACACTTCATGAAGCTCGTTCATTGAGCAAAGTGCTGAAATTACAGCCAGACTGTTAACCATCTTAAAATAATATGCCAATATTGCATCTGTATTGATTCCTTCTAGTATTTATTGTTCTAATTTAAATGAGAGCGTTACATTAAATTACATTTTGCCCTAAAGAAAACAAATCAGTGTTTTTAGGACTATTAAAAAATGTCCCTTGTCAATTTAATAACTTGCATTACATTACTGTGATGTAATATCTAAAGAAATATAAAGAAAGGAAGAAAGTTACAGCATTAACTATTTTTATTTTGAATTAAAAACATTTTTAAAGAGTCATTTCTGTACTGTAAGAGAATCTATGAGAAATCATATTAAGAACATCCTGATACATTATGAAAATTTAAGATGAAGATGTGTTTTTTTTTTTCACAAAATTGAATTAATGTCACAATCTTAAAATATACTTAATTTTTTTAAATGTAAAATATACCATTTCTTTTATTTTCAGGTTTTGAGAGATTCATCTTAATTGTCTTTTAGTCATATGAGTGAAGGGAAGGTCAGTGATGTTAATATGCTGCGTATCCTAAATCAAACACATTTGTTCTGATGACAAAATGAAAATAATTTCAAACGTAAACATCACAGAGTTATGAAACATGACACAAATCCGCCAAGGGCTAATATGAGCTCTTTGTGTCCTGGTCTCTTGGGAAGGGCAGCCCTGAGCGTCTTTGATTAAAGCAGCGGGTGTCGTTGGTCTAACCTGATGAAAGGCTGTTTGAGGTCGAAGGTCGAGGCTCACACCATTAGCGTGTCACTTGCCCTCAGGCCTGTAAACGGTAGTTGCTACAGTTAGCTGACCAAACAGGGCTGAAACACCAGCATCCTGTTCCTCAAACTGTTCTTGTCATGAGGAGTTGTGACAAGCACTGTCCGTCACTGTGATGGACTTCAATGAATTTGTAAATACAATGTGGGATATGAAATATGCATCAAACAGCCCTGTAATCTAATATTCAGATTTGCAATTACAAAAAAACTGGCTTTGTAAATCCCAATAATCTTGAACATTACTTATATGTTATATATTGCATATACATATAGTGCTGTCAAAAGATTAATCGCAATGAATCACAAAATAAAAGTTTTTGTTAACATATGAGCATGTACAGTGTACTGTATATTTATTATGTATATAACAAAACAAACTCATGTGTCTATTTATTGAAGAAAAACATGTTATGTTTATGTATCATATATGCTTATATATAATATAAAATCTAATTATATAAATATATAAATGAATATGAATGTAAATATTTTCAAAATTTTTACTGTATGTGTATGTATATATCCATAATAAATAAATACAGTACACATGCATATATATATATATATATATATATAAGAAAGAAAGAAAACTTGTGTTAAAATACTTTTGATTAAAATTAAAAAACAGTTTGACAAATTGACAGTTAAAAGTGAGTGCAGCACCGTGAATATAATGTGAATATAATATTTTAACTAATACATTAGGTCATTGAAATGTAACAAATACATTACTTACTTTATTTACAGATTAATTAATTATATTTTTTTAGCACAAAAACAAAAATACAGCATATTTATTTCCAGAATAACTTTAAAATACACTGGAATCAAAATTGTAACTTTAAGAAGGAAATATCATTTCAGTATTTCCGCCATTTTTCATGTTTAGTTCATTGTGCTGTACATGCTGTATCAATGTTTTGTCAGCATAAAAGTGTATTTAACAGATGTTGCATTGACAGATGTTGTCACTTGTTTAAAGCATGAGCTGTATTATTTGTAGTGTATTTATTTTTATGTTCTAACAGCTGTTTTTGCAGTGCATTGCGAAATATATTGTAAGACAAAAGCTGTAAAGAAATGGAAAATATCGTGGCAGAATATCCTCCAACACTAAAACACAACGACTGCAGTAAAAAATGCTTTCATATTAACATGGTATTTTTACAGACTTCTTCTGTAAGTGTGTGTAAAGAGCTATCAGTGTTTTTGGCCTTCAGCATCAGAGTTCAGAGGTCAAAAGATCAAGTGTGTTTGTTCACTTTCCTTTAGCTGCCATTTATTTTCTCGCCCTGGCCTCCCATAGTTCAGTAGGTGTGGAGAAGCATGGCAGTTATTCCTCAGAGGGTTCGTTGAGTAAGCTTTTTGATTGACAAGTGCTTCCCAGCCAATCAGATGCAGCCGTGTTGGAGTGATGTCAGCAGAGTGGCCCCCAGGGGTCTCATGCCTTAGCGAAGGCTCCATGATGGACTGCTGCACGTCTTTGCACCTGTGATGTCAGATAACTACAGTGATAAGTGCTAAAAACACTTCAGTGAAGTACACCCTCCCAGCATGACCGGGTCAGTCGCTGAGCGCCGGCTTCATTTCACCTGCAGCCCGGAGCACTGGTCTGACTATGAAATATGTTCATTTTCCCACACTTGCAAATGCCGGCACACGGCCAGTTTATAACAGGATTAGCAAGTAACTAGCATGCATATGTAACACATTTTTCCTGGACGCATCAGTATTTACAGTATTTCTGTAAGGTTACAGGTTTTATAATATATACCCATCGGTATGACATCGGTTCCTTATGTTTTCAAAGCACTTTTGAGGTTTGTGTGGTTGCCTTAGCATGCTACTACAGTGATAAGCTAGTTACTAGCATGATTAGCATGCTACTAAGATGTTGCTAGCATGATTAACAAGAGACTAGCATGTTTCTAGCATAGACACCCTGCTGAA
>JAUCMT010000105.1:27005809-27023999 GCA_032357475.1 Enteromius thamalakanensis
TAGACACCCTGCTGAAAAAAACAGCATATGCCGGTTAGGTAGGTTTTGAAGCTGGGATGCTGGTTTAAGCTGTTTTTTTACTGGTCCCTTTGCTGGTTTATGCTGGTCACATGCTGGCAACGGACCAGCATAAACCAGCAAAGGACCAGGTTAAACCAGCATCCCTGTTTCAAAACCTACCAGCATATGCTGTTTTTTGACAGTTCCATGTAGATGCAGCCGCCATCTTGGAACAGTCCACATGACGTCATTTACCAGGTTTTTTGGGTCTGCAGACCTTCGACTGTGCAGGATTGTGTCATCTTTCAAATATTCAGTGATATTGTTAAGTCAAGAAGCCTACAATATGGCTGACAGCTTATGTATAATGGCCCATAGAAACTAATGAGGCATCTATATATATCTATGGTTTCTAGCACAATTAGCATGTTACTAGCATGTTACTAGGATAGATAGATTATATATTATAGCAATATATTTTGCTACACGTGTCACTAAAGCCGGTGTTTAATGGCGTCTCTTGTAGTGTTGACCCTATACTATACGCTGTTGGCCGGAGTTTGTGTATATAGCCTCTGCCAACAAGACAGGCTGTTTGCACTTCGGGTAAATAGACACTCCTTTATTTTGTTATCGTATACAAATTCTTCCTCATTTCAGACTGATAGTTAAGAGTTTAAAGTGTGTTTTATCCAACACAGTCTCACGACCAATTCGTACGTATTCATACAAGGTGCGAAATTTGTACTAATTCGTACAACCTCACTTGTACGATTTTGTACTACTGTATTTGTCTAAAACCATGTGATGGGTAGGTTTAGGGGCGGGGTTACGTTTAGGTCATTCATACAAATTCATACGAGTTGGCGTATCGTAAAATACGTACGATTTAGTATAATAATAATATTATAATATCGTATGAGTGAGGACATACAAATTCGTACGAATTAGCCACCTCTTAAAATATGTACGAACATATGAATTTTTACATTTTTAACCTTTCAGAAAAATAGACAAAATTAAAGTTTTTGTTCACGAAACATATGCGTGTGTACTATGTATATTTATTATGTATGTTTATATAAATACAAACACATGCATGTATATTTAAGAGAAATATCTAATTTTTATATTTTAAATATATTTATATGTAATATAAATTATATGAATGTAAATATATGTAAATTTCAAAATATCTGCTGTATGTTTGTGCTTTAATATATGCATAAAAATATACACTGCACACAAACATATATTATGTAAACAAATGCTTTTATTTTGGATGTGATGAATCGTTTGACAGCATTGAAAACACACACAAAGGTAGAAATAATATGATATGATGCTGGAACAAAACCAAGCGCTGGTGAATCTCAGTCTGGCCTGCGTATGAACTGTGTAGATTTGCTGTGTTCTGTGAAGCGGAAAACACACTGACATCTGTCTTGTACTGTAATTTCCAGCTGAATGGATGTAAAGCTCGACGTGAGTGTGTGCACTCTTTGTTTAAAGCAGTCTGCAAATGATAGTTCATTAGTCAATGACATGCTTGTTTGCCTTCATCCAAGCGTGACAAATTGGGTTATTCCTGTCACGCCGAGACACAAAAACTCAGGAAGATATTGCCTTGGTGAAGGGTAAATATTACCTTATATAATTTACAATAATTACACAAAAAGATCAAAGTTGTGCGTCACTGTCATATTAGAATTTGCTCAATAAACACCACGGAAACAGCCTATGAGCATTTGACTTGTGCTATAAAAAAAGGGTGTCAAGATCAGAGGCTTTTGATAGATTTACAAACTATAGATAGTGGCTGGATCATTATTACGTTTTGTGTATTTTATATGAAATGAATCAGCTTTTGTCCTAACATTGCTTGTATTTTAACGATTTTGCCGAGTAAACTTTTAAACGTTAATAAAATAAATAATAATTTTTTCTTTGCATCTGGCATTCTTAGCAAAAAAATAAAACATACACATATCTCTGAAAAATGAACAATAAAAAAAAGAAGAAGAAATAACAAAATAATGAAGAATCTGTGTCAAATACACTGTGAGAGATACCACAGTTCTTCTAAATTCATATGACAGTGAAGTATTATAATTCGTTATTATGAAATAATGTGTATTATACATTTGTTGATGTCATTGTGAACTCTGGAAAGAGAGAATGGACATCTCGATGTGTTCTGCGTGAGAGCCTCTTAAAGGTTCACAAACACAGCGCTGAAGGGGGCCTTCAGGGGTCAGAGTTCAGCGGGAATGTTCATTCACGTTTCTTTGTAATGTGGATCTCATGAGACATGGAAACCTGCTGAAGTTTAGATTAACAAGGCTGGTTTATGCACAAACTGTAGTAATCAGAATTCAGAGAATATACAAACATCTCTTTCAAAAAATTCACGCTATTCTCAAAGTATATCAAATGTGAAATAAAAGCATGTTTAGAGGCCAGAATAAACTATATGTCTGAAATGGACAGTATTTAAATTGAGACATAATACAGACACGGGTCTCTTACTTCTCTTATTGAAGCCATTTACATTAATCTTAGTTCATTTATTAATCTCAGATATATCAAATGTAAAATTAAAACATATTTTGAGGCCAAAATGAACCACATACCTGTACAGCGTGTGTACATTTTGTAAAATGGACAGTATTTAAAAAAAAAAAATAAAACTTTATACAAACATCATCTCTTACTGAACCCTCAATTTCATATTTTGAGGCCAAAGTGAATTATGCATGTGTAAAAAGAACAATATTTTAAGTTATTTTTTAACACAAGCTTAGTACAATTTTTTTCCCCCCAATTATAATTTTTCTTTGTTTATTCTTTATTTATTACAAATATGTCAAATGCATATTAAAAAATACTGGCAGGTCAAAATGATGCATATATGTAAGAAATGGACAATATTTAAAAAGAAAAATGAAAAAGTTAAAGATTTTTTAACATTTTTTTATTTTTAGTACCAACAAACTTTGGTAAATTTAGCAGGTTTGAGCAAAAACGCATCCTCTACAATGTCCAAGAATGCAAACGACAAATAAATAGCACAGCGAAATAAACATATACATCTTTAAACATCAACAGTAATACTACACTCTCTCCCGGGGACTTACATAAAGACGTTTATGGTACTTACTCTAACACAATTTGTCTTAAATAAAGCTTTGCAGGTTTCCTTGGCACATGTACGTAATAAATAGCTAGTCGTCTTTATCCACACACAGCTGTTTCGGCTCGAGTTTCTATTGAAACTTTTGAAATCCTTATTAAACAGCAACATTGTTGTACTGTATGCAGTGTTTCCAACTTTTTGCATGTATTGCATTTGTCTATTTATGGTTTAAACATATTCAGTATACTGCAGTGTCCTGTAGCTCCTCTAGAAATATTTGGTTAGGATTTATTTTCTACAAAGTCTAGATGAAAACCATCTTATGCCATCTTCACATACGCTTGGCCAGCACTTCTCTGAACCTGGATAGACTCAGGACCTCCTCAGAAAAGCCCAGGTCTGGTTTCATCTTCAGCGCGAGTCGTCTGGTTTGGTTTGGCTTTCTTGTCCTTACAGCCTGGGGATTCTAGATGGCCTTTTACTGGAGGTTTGACTGGCTGTTAGGTAGTTTTTGTGGGGTTTAGTCGCAGGGTTTGGTTTCAGGAGGCGAAGTAGGAGCTCTGCATGGAGTAGAGGCGGTCGATGGGGTTTCCCACGCGGCTCTGGAGGGATCCAGCTTCTGACGCGGCCATGAAGCAGTCGCTCAGACTGGTCAGAGATGTGTCGCTGTCAATGTCGTGGAAAATCGTGTCGTTTCCTGAAGAAGAACGACAACACACATGAGGTCTGGTAACGAAAAAGTTACCTGAAACAACCTTTTTGAAGAAAATGGGAGATGGCTTTGTGGTTCAAGATTTTTTTTTTAAAAAGTCTCTTCTGCTCACCAAGGCTGCATTTATTAGATTTAATTTGTAATTAATTAATTAAGATTTTATATATATATATATATATATATATATTTATTTATTTTCAGTGTGGAAATCGCTGTTGCTTAATTAATTAATTAAATTATTTATTTATTTTGTGAAATCCATTAAACATTTTTCTAAGGATAATTAAAAAATAAAAATAAAAAGTTTAAATTTTTTGTAAAATTAAAAATGTGTTTAAAAGCAAATCATACAGACCTTAATAATTATTTTACACAAAATGTATTTAAAATCACTACAAAAGATCTTTGTAAAATAATATAAAAGTTTATTTAATAGATATATTTTGTAAAAGTTAAAAATGTCATTACTCTTTTTTAAAAACAAGTTAACTTGTTAAGACTTAATAAAAAATGTTACAATATTTAATATTTATTTAAAATCACTAACAATGTTTCAAGACAAAAAGTCATCGACCGTTAACTCATCGTAATAAATGTACATCTACTGCTAATTTAGAAGAAAATGTCCTTTAAAAAATTAAATTACTCTACATATATGTATCTTTCGCTTCTTACAAAGACGTCATTAAAAATTAACATTTTAATTTCTTTTAAAAAATTATAATAATTTGAGTGCTAGTGTGGTAGTTATGTTGAAGTGTAATAATAATAGTGATAAGAGACAGACATAATTAATTTGACCAAAAATGTTGACCAACATTCACTTTTTTCAGATCCTTTATATCACGTCAACCAATAAACGCCGCTATTTGGAATATTTAAAGGCAAACATTTAGTTATTTAATATCCTTTAAAAAAATAATAAATTCATGAATACAATAACATTACTTTATATAATAATAGTATTCTAAAGACTTTACAAATTGATTCTGGATATTGGTTTTCAACTATTAAGCTATGAAATAACAGGTCGATCGATCTCTAACAGTGACAGAGAAAGTTTAAGCGAGCAGAGCTAATGAACAAATCTGGTCCTCGCTGAACTGTAGCTTTCAGTACAAAGAGTTGGTTCAGTCCTCGAGGACGCAGTTTACCGTACGCCATAGAAATATGATTACCCAGCAGACTCTCAGCAGCTTTTCAAATCTGTAATTGCCTATAAACCGTTACATAAAAGAGCATATAAACTACTCATTTGCGTCAACTCAACTCAAAGCGCACTCATCAATGTGTAATCGTGTGCGTCTGCATCCACGCTCGCTTTCTCAGAGCACCGCGGCTCATTTTACTGTGTAATTTTATAGGTTTCTCAAAAACTAATTGACATTGTTACATAAGGGTGAAGACAGTTTAATGGCACATTTATTTTTATTGGGCCCATACATGGCATTAGCAGCCGCTTCTGGTCAATATCACAGCAGAGAAGCGGTTCGGGACACGAGGTTTTGCTCTCACCGTATGGATTCATGTGATCTCCGGGCATCTGCGGAGGGGTCAGGCCCTGCTGGAACGGGTCTGTGCTGTATCCGCCCGGCTCCATGGACACAAGCTGATGCTGTGGAGGCGGAGCCAGCGGCGTGTATGAGTTCATCAGAGTCTCCATTCGGCTTGAGATCACATCTGCAGAAAACACACGGCCAGATGAGTCATTAGAAACAGAAAACAGGGCTGAAAACTACTGTATGTTCAGAGACTGTGTGTTTGGTACCTTGTCCGAGTCTCTGAGAGTTTTGCTGCTCTTGTTGCTGCTGTTGTCTGCGTGCTAATTTCTTCATCTGACCGGATAAAAAAAGAACAGACAAGTGTTAAACAAATTTTGAGATCATAAATTATTATATGGGCATTAAACTTTAAATGAGTTGTTTAGGCCAGGGGGTTACAAACACTGTTATTTTACTCTTTATTTATTATTAGTATAAAATTTACATATATAAAATTAGATATAATTTTTTTATAAATTAAATTTTCATTTTCATTAATTAATTAATATTTTTGCAATTTTGCTATAGGATTTTGTCATTTTATTTATTTTTACTATTATTTTTTATTCCACTTTTACTTTACTTTTTCAGTTTTAGATCTTTCATCAAACTAAACAAAAATCCGAAATGTTTCTTTGGCAACCTGAAATAAGTTGTAATTAAAAAAATATATATTTAATTTAATTTAGTTCATCTAATATTTATTTTAAACTTTTTGGACAATTTACAAGAATGTTTTAGTAACTGTTTAGTAATTTTAGTTAATAACTTAATGCAGCAAATGTAAAAATAAATGAAAATAATTAAAAGAATAGATTCAAATAAATGATTTATTGATTGGTTAGACTAGTTAATTGATTATAATAAAAAAAATAAGTAATTTAAATATTAAAGCATTAATAGACAAATAGATAAACAGAAAAATATATAAATATAATATAATAATATTTTGGGTTTTTGAAAATGCATTTAAAATTTTAGGACCTGGGTTCCTTATCCAAGGACAATAATATTTGGGCATCTATGGCATCTAAAGGCCTGAAATCCCCTGACTTGGGCTCAGGTACACAGTAAGATCTCAGATCATGCTCACCTTTGCTCTTTGGTTCTGAAACCACACCTGGACGACTCGAACACTCAGACCGGTCTCAGCTGCCAGCGTCTCTCTAACCTGAAATAGCAGAAACATCAATATATCATTTCACTTTAAAGTTGACTCACATGCACATTAGAACAGTGACATGAAGCCATTTTTACATGCAATACACATCAGATGATTCACATTTCCATTTTTTTCATCATCCAATATGTATCATAGTCCATATACTACTGTATAATACTAGACTGGATCCCATCCAGCCACAGGTTGCACACTGAAGAAGTTCATTGATTCCCTCTCGAAATCTCACCTTTCTGCAGGGTTTGGACGACACCTCAAAGGAGGCCTTGAAGGCACGCCGCTGCTGGGTGGTGAGGATGGTGCGAGGTCTCTTGGGTCTGCGCGGGTCTTTGCCGTCATCGCCTTTGCCCTGACCTCCTGCTCCTTTCTCTGGCTTCACATCAAGATCTTCATCCTCACTTTTGTCTGCAGAATCAAGCATCTTAGTACTAGGTTTCATTGGCGAGCTTCTAAGTCGAAAGCAGAGGAAACGCTTTTCTCACCAGAGTCAGACATGTCTGGGCTGACCGAGCGCAGCAGGTCCTTCTCTCTCTCGTAGTCGGTCTTGCACAGCAGCTGTCCCTCCTTCAGGACGAACTCGTCTCCTTTACACAGCTGACGCTCGCACACGCAGCAGCAGAAGCAGCCTAGATGATACACACTCTCTAGTGCCCGCATCACAAACTCTGTGGGAGAGATCTTCTCCAGACAGCCGCTGCATTTGGCAGCAAATAACCTGATGAAGAGAAACAGAACATGCATTTATTGTGTTTTAAATATTTAAAACATGTTATGTTTCATGTTTTTATATGTTATGTTTCGTTACACTCCGTTAAATTACTTGTTGTTACATTACATGTAACATTATGTTATGCTATGTTACGTTATGCTACATTATGTTATATTTTATTTTATGCTACTTTACATTACGTTACGTTAGTTTAGTTACGCTACGTAAAATTATTTGTTATGCTCTGTTACATTATGTTACGTTATGTGTTATGTTATATGTTATGTTACATTAAATTACATTACGTCATGCTACTTTACGTACAGTATTTGGTTACACTACATTAAGTTATGTTTCGTTATGCTAAAATATGTTATTTTATGTTTTATTTCAGATTTTGTTTCGTTACGTTACGTTGCGTTACATGTTATGTTATGTTTTAAGAATGTTAATTCAAAATATAAGAACTTTTTTTCTGATGTACCCAAAGATGCATAGTGGAAGATATTAGACAATAATATTAACTACTAATACAGTATTAGTCAATAATTTAATATACTGTATAAAGTTAATATGAATCATATAGTGGTTTCATGCAAATATAAATTCACATAGAAATTTAGTTTTTAGATTTTCTTTTCAGAAATAATATTTTTATACAACAAAGATTAATTAAATTGATCAAAAGTTAAAAAACTTGAAAAAAAAATTTTTGAAAAAAAAATATTTAACATTTTTACATAATTAAAATTAAACTAACCAGAATGCAATCATGAAAATACGAATTATTTCAATTACTTTTTAATTTTCTTTTTGACAAAGAAACATGAAAAATGTTTTTTTATAATACTTCTAATACTTTTATTAATAATCGGAAATGTTTGTTAAGCAGCAAATCAGCATTTCACAACTCTTAGACTCTTAAATAGTAATAATATTTCACAATATTCCTGTTTTACTGGAATTAATTTACTTTTAATCAAATAAATGCAGCCTTCGTGAGCTGCTTTCAAAAACATAACAACATTGTACAGCACCAAACTTATTAGAGTCAATCTCAGCTAATCAATCACAAACGAGCTGAAGCAAAGCGATGAGAAGCTGAATATGACGCGCAGCAGGATGATCTTGTCCTAATCATAAGAAGTACAGAGCGAGTCATTTCGTGGGTTAATACTCAAACCCCCTGACGTGAGACTCGCTGCAAAGCTCCATAATTCTGAAGCATTAAGCAGATCTCCCCTCAGAGCTCTGTCTTCTCTCAAACCAATAAAGTTCATCCATAAATATCAGAGACGCACAGATCAATGTGTGACTGACACCGGACGCCCCGGCGGCACCACGCTCCTGATTAAGACTTCGAAAGAGATTTTTAATAAGCCTCGGGATATGATGGTATCATGAGGTGAGACGCACAAAAGAGTTGTACAGAGGAGTCAATATTCAGCGACAGACCCACAGCAAGAGAGAATCACAGGTCTCTATAGTTTCTCTCAAACCTTGTCTTTTGAACTTTCTATTCATTAAAAAAGCATTAAAATTAAAGTGCATCATGGTTTCAACAAAAATAACATTAAAACAAGTCCAAATAGAATGATTTCTGAATCATGTGAGACTGAAGCTGCTGGAAATTACAGATATAAATTGCACCTTAAAATATATTATAGTAGTAAATAATCAATAATAACATTTCATAATAAAAAAAAAAAAATACTATATTTTTGATCAAATAAATGCAGCCTTTGGTGAGCAGAATAAACTTCTTTCAGCATTATAAACATAGTACACAGGCCAAACCTTTACAAGAAGAAACTGATGCAAATTTGAGAATAAATGAAAAAGAGGGCTCCACTGAGCCACAACGAGCAACCTTTGAGCAACACAACATCCAAAGAGTTTAGTCCTCTCTCTGTCTTCTGCTGATCTTTAATAAGAATCACACATGTGGACGTTTCCCTGCTTCCTCTGTCTGTCAGGTCTGTAATTCCCATGATCCTCCTGGAGATCTTCTTTCTTCTATTGTCTCTTTCTCTCTGTCTGTGTTGACAGGACCGCGGAGGCTTTGTCAGAAGTCATGCAGGACACTCTCAAGGGGAACGTTCACCAGGAAAATCATCTTATGAGCTAAACAGTTGTGTACACGTGTGTTGTAGGGGGTCAAAACATGGTAAAAAGTAGTGGCGTAATAAATTACATGACATAAAGATAATTAAAAGTTGTAAATAAAAGTTTTTCTTCAAAACGTATTCAAAATGTCATGTTTAATGATTTAACCATTTGTTTTGGTAAAATGAACTATAGCAATTATAATAATATTGTTGTCTTATGCTTTCTTTTACAAATGTAGTTATTAAGGAAATACCGTAGTTAAGAATATACTTAAGAGCAAAATAATTAAAATTGCACGTTATTTACAATTAACTTAAAATACAGGTTTATTTAAATTCAATTAGTTGACTTTTTCAACCCAGCAACCTAAGAGCTCAGTAGGTCTTAATTATAACTCTAATTTCAGATTTAAATTCACATTCTTTTTTTCATGAAATTCATATTAAAATTTGTTTTTAATTTGACATTTTTAACAATAATGCTTTAATTTAGTACATTCAAAATAAATTAATTTTAAAAGTATTATCAAATAACAAACATTTAAAGGCACACTTTTCTCACATAAATTACTAGAACAATTTATTAACAATAATCTGTATTTACAACATTGAAAAAATAATGCAATTTTTTTTTTATATAAAAATGAAATCTGTTATTATCAGCTTTTTTCAAAGTACTTTTAAGATGTTTAAGTACACTTAGTTTCAAGTAAACTAAGCGCACGTTAAACACAATTTTGCACAAGAACAATGTTTGAAGAATAATCTAAAAAGTGAAAAAAGAAGAAGATGCAAGTGTTTTTTGTTCTTTGTGAGCATGCAGTGGTTTTGATTGACGCAGTGCAGCGGTTGAGACTAATCCCTCTTTAATGCCATTATAACAGCCTAAAGAAGGGAAAGTCTTCACGCTCAGTCAATCATGCTTAGAAAAGCCTTCAGATCTGTGATCTTCAGTGTTTGTATGTGTGTGGGGGACTTTATTTATCCTTCTCTGTCTATTTGTTTGCTATAGGCCAGAAATGTAACAAACACAAACAATAATTCATCCCATGTTTGCCACCACCAAAGTTGCGGAGCACATCCGCGTCTGAACGGGCTTAAGAAGAACCAGCAAACATCTCCAAACACCAGCCGACTGAGACACAGAGCTTAAGACCAGAGATTACTCCCAACAACATCTCTAAGATCTGCGTTAAGTGCTTTAGAAACATGAAGACATCACGTACAATTCAACACAGGTGCCAAAACATACAGGAAAAATGTGCTGCTCAGAGGATTATGTGTTTAATTTATGCATCAACTTTGCCTCAGCTCCCAGACACAAATTCACATACAGAGAGAATAGAAACACACATTAATGTAGAGCAGCTCTGATTATTCATTGCTTGGAAGATAAATAATTGATGTCAACTCTGCTAGACTTTGGTGTCTTGGCAAAGCATCGAGCACAATAAATTCTATTCATATATATATGATAAAACATAAATGGTCTTAACAATGGACTTTAATAATAACATTTTAATTAACATTTTTAATAATTAAAAAAATACTTCTACATATATCTCAAAGTAATAATTTTATATTTTAAAAATACTGTAAAATATTTAGTAATCTTGCATTAAAATGCAATAATATTTTTGAATGACAAATCTGAGCACATAAATATTACAATATTAAATATCAAATATTACAGCCAAAAAAAAAAAAATCAATGGTTAATTTTGGTTTTATCATTTATTTAAAAAGTAAAGGATATTAACCGCTGTCCAGAAGGGGGAAAAAAAATTTGGTTTGTTGCTTATCTTAATTATTAATATATAAATGCATAAATAAATTCACCTGAGAAATCTTCTAAACTCCACCAGTCTCTGCAGACACATGTATTCAATTGCAACTGGTACGTCATTTGAAAGCAATTATATCCTTTTTAACCAGTTTTCCTTTTTTTTACATTGCCCTTTGATGCCATTATGGACTTGCAGGGCTCTCAATGTGTATGTGTGTGTTTGATTTTTCCAACCGCCTCTTCCACATCCATACAGCACAGATGCATGTGCACTACAAAAGAGCTAAAGATGTCATTAACACTGGAGCTTTCCTCTGAAGGTACTGTATGGAAAATACACAAACCCAGCACATTTACCCTGTTTTACTGCATTCTGACCTTATCAAAGCGTATCAACCACATCCAGTCTCCTCTATAAAATTCAAAAGGTCTCGGATGCATCGAGTGTCGGAAGTGGGACTGTTGCTTCAGCAATTATTTAATTAACACTAAGATTTTCCTCCTCTGTATTTGTGTCTTGGCTTCCAGCATTAATATCAACACATTCTTAAATCAAGACACATTTACTAAGCATTAAGCTAATTTTTTTTTGCATTACATAACATTTTATATGACACAGACTCTTTTTAAAGTAGCTTGAAATTAATAAAAATGAGAAAAAATTGTTGTTAAACATCAGTTATCAGCTCAGCATACAATACTGTTATTATTCAGTTCACTAAGTGTAAACGTAGCTTCAATTCAGTTCATATATTCTCATTTGATACTGTCAGTGCAGTTAAAATCCATAACATTACTGTATATTAATTTCCTTTTAAATGCTAATCTAGGAGGATTATTAGAGGTGTTAAAAAATTGTTGCATTATAAATAATAAGTGATCAAGCTGTCTGATGCTTCTCGCCTCTTTTACTCAATAAGCTTTAATAGGCTGATCTGTTTATTATCACATTATCCACTCCAAACATAAGACTGCTAATTATTCTGCTTTGATTTGACTGCAGTGTCTGTGTGATTAGCTCTAGCTGTGTCTAACGAGACTGAAGGTAGAGATAGAGATGGCTGTATTAACGGGAGCGAGTGTTTGTCCGGGGGCCCAGGGTAAACTCTGAACATCTCCTGAAGCTCATCCCTCATCGCTCTACACATATTAGCATGATAATCACTCACAGACATGCTCAAATCCTGATTAGGATCAAAACGTAAACACAGAAGCGGAAAGGAAGCGTGTCAGGGTTGTCTTTCAAAAAAGGCTGTGAAACATTATATATGGATGAATATCATAAAATCTCAGTGACCATGCAAAAAAATTCAAGACAAATAACTTGAATTTGCACGGGGAATATTAAGCCTAATGCTAAGAGGAAGAAAAAAACTTTAGAAGTGCAAAAAAAAAAAAGAATGCAATAAATAAATAAATACAATAAGATGTTTTGCATCAAATTAATGACTATATAATATTATATAATATATTAATTATATACTATTATAATTACTTTCAACATGCTTTTTCATTTATTTTATTTTATTCTTATTTTATTAATTCTTTTTTAAAGTTTAAAGTATTAATTTGATGCAAATTTAGCATATTTTCCCCATATTTTATCATTGGGTTAATAGGAAAACATCATCATTGATTGATTGATCAATTATTTTACTGCTAGACAGCATTTATGGGCATTAATATGCATATGATATCCAAATAATAAGTAGTTATATTGAATTATTTTTTATTTTTTCACCTGTTCAGTTGTAATGCTTAGATAATAGTAAATATTGAACTGTTTTAAGCACAATTCATGCATGAAGTTACTAATTTTAATGCTACAAAAATCCGATAGCAGTGAAGGACAGGAGGAAGACAGAGATGTAATCAGATGAGAAAAAGAAGAGAGAGTGTGTGAAAGGGAGCAGTCGCAGGTACACAGTGTGTGTGTGTGTGTGTGTGTTTGGACAGCTGCTTTTCCTGAGTTTGGCAGCTCTATTCAGACTAGAGTTTACTCAGCTCGACCACAACAGCACACAGAGTATGAGCGAATAATGGAGCACGCATACAAAAGACAACACACACACACACACACACACAACACTGTGCTACACTTGCTTTACACTTCAAAATAAAACCTTAGCTTCTGCAAGGTTTGAGCTATACAGTCTTTTAGAGACTTGGTAAGTTCTTCAGATCTTAAAGCACTGAAACAGATGGTTTTCTAAAGATCACAGGCTTAAAACATTTCTACAATGACATACGTTCTCCTAAAACTCTAACTGGAAGCTTCATTTTCAGCGTCTATTAGGAAATAGAAGCGCCTCGAAGCTGATTAGAGGGTAATTTCTTACAGACCAGAACAGATCTTAGCTCATGGTCTAAATATGGTCTCTCAGAAGTCCAGGTTTTGTGTAGGTAGCAGAAGAAACCCTGGCCGCAGCATCTGTGCAGTATCGAGCCGCACTATCAAAGCCAGATCTGACCACAGGCCTGAAAGAGTCCATTCTCTCCCGGCTTCTTATTGGCTGCGGTTCAAAACCGAGAGCCGAGCAACCCTGCTGGGTATATCCCTGCCCCAAAACACCATAGAGCCATGCAAACTTTAAAATAAAAATAATATATTAAAATTAAAATCATGTTGGGTATATTTCTGCCCAAAAACACTGCACCATGCAAACTTAAAATGAAATTAAATCAAATGAATGTTGACAATTAAGTAGAATTACAAAAACAAATACATTTTCAAACTATTTGTAGTTGTAAGTATAAGTGTTACTTACTGAACCTAAATCAATAACACTGAAGGATGAGGAACAATGAGGAACATGTGCTAAATTTGCATCAAAATAAAATGACTAATAAAATGAAAATGAATTGAAAAATTAATAATAAATTGTGAATATGTAGCCTATAAAATAAAATAAAATATATACAATTTTAATTTAAATAATAATTATTTTATAAATAATTTGTCATCACAGGCACGCTTAAATATGCTATACTGTAAGCAGGTTAACATTTAATTAAATAAAAATACCATACCAAAGGGCTATAAACTACTCTTTAAACCTTCTACAGGGGGTTTTAATGGGCAAACACTACTCAAAATAAATAAAGAAATAAAACCATTATTAATGACATACTTTTAAAACTTCTCCCTTACTAACCTAGTAACCTAAGCGCTGACCTAACCCCCCCGTCCCCTGACTCTGGAGCAGTTTAATGAGTGTCTCTCATCTCATCTGGCCCGTTTCCATGTTGGTTTGGCTGATGTGAAGCAGACGTCGCTGGTTAGCAGCTCAGCGGGACAGAAGTGAGGGATCTGACAGTACACCCAGAGCTGCAGTAACGCGGCTGCTAATTGCCGTCTAGGGCTTGCAGCTGCTTGGCTAGAACACAGACCAATCAGAAACAGGCCAGCTCATGACTGACAGGAAGAGATTGCCGCTACCCCCACCTCCCGAAGGGTCCCATTGGCTATGACAAAGAACACCGGGTTTATTTTACACCAGGGGCATCTGTGCAAACCAATAAAGCCTGGTAGAAACACACGCGCGGCGAGCCAGGTTTTCCTCCAGATCTATAGCGTAGCTTAATCTCTGGCTTAACGCAGATGTCAAAAGGCCAGCGGAGCAGATGTGCTGGTCATTGTTGTCCAGTATACACCATATGAACTACTTCTGGAGAGAATCAAAGTGAACAGATCATGATGGAGAGTTAATTAAGTGGAAGCTACTTGAAGTGAAGTGCTCTTGCTTTTAGGCTCCGTTCCAAGAACTAGTGAGCTGCCTAGCTGTTTATCACCTACATAGGGAGCATAACAACCCAAACCGAACTACATACATACTTTGTGAAGTATACAAAAGCATGTGCTCCAGCAATGTTTAAGTACTACACATATACAGTAAAATAAATAAATAAAAGTATTACATATATCCCTCATCTATTACATATGAAAAACATAGACATAATATAGAGAGAGATAAATAGGATAAATATAAACACAAATACACACAAATGTATATTTATACATGTCCATTTATGAATTAATATGTTTATTTACATCTATAACACATTATTTATATATTTTTTTGTAAATTGATATGGATTATATAATATAATTATACTTTTTAAAGATCATTTTAAATATCGGATATCTGAAATATCTAAAACAAATGTATATAAAAGAAATATAACAATATAGAAATATTATAAAATATTTATTTTAATATTTTATAATATATATATATATATATATATATATTATAAAATATTAAAATAAATATTTTATATATATATATATATATATATACAAAACTTTAAGAATATAAATATTGTAAATTATTTATTATACATATTGATATAGATATAAACACATACATACTGTACATAAATACAAATTTTATATATAGACATGTACACATTATATACAAATATATGTATGCTTTTTATGAAATTAGATCTGGCCCCTTCAATAGATGTATAAAATAACACAAAATTCTGCATAAGTTATTATACTTATTAGAGTTAATATGCATTTTAATATGTGTAATAATTTATTAGAATTAATTTTCTTGCTTATATTAATTATTTATTATGATTATTGTAAGAACAAGTAAAAATTTTAATAACAAATATCTTATAATCAATACTGGGCGCATACATTCTGCTCTTGCCTTCTCCATAAAGCAGTGCTTACGCCTTGGAAATTGCAGGAAAAGAAAAGAAGAAGATATCTTAGAAGGATAATTCTGCCTCCCATCGGAAACTGTCTTGGCACTTATAACGCTTTAAAGTGCTTTCTAGGTCGCCCGCTCACTAGCTGTTGGAACAGACCCTGGTTTAGCCTGAGGTTAGGGCACTGAAACACAAAATAAGGGTGAGTCTTTACGCCCGAGGCTGGATCAGCTCACAGTCCGGTTTTAAATTACCTCTGACCCTCGTGCTTGGCCCACAGAGACTAAACAAACAGTAATATAGGGCGTTCTGAAGAGGAGGTCCTCGAGCATGTGAAAGGAGTACTGCGCTGGAGACTGTTTAACAAGGGCTCTTAATCTGAGGGTGACCCGGCTGAGAGATTAGGGCCACCTCACCTCGACCCCCAGCGAGCCCTCTTTAGAGCAGCTTTACTCACATCTGAGATCAGCCCGTGTGTGTTTTCCCACCATTTTACAGACCTTTGGCTGTGCAAAGGGATGTTTGTTTGAGTTTTAATTAGCACTGGTAATCCTTCGATTATTAGACCTGAGGTCTGGAATGTTTGCTCGACATTCGACATGAGAAATATCTGCCTAATTAATTTATTGCTGCCTTAAAACTCCTCATTCATTTCATAATATATATATATACATACAGTCAACAAACATTTGCATCATAAATCATCTCATAATAAAATCATCATATCATAAATTAAATATCATAAACCTAAATCTCTAACTTGACTGCAGTGAAATTCATACAAAATGTTTGTTCTTTGAATACAAAGAAAATTATTGCAAAAAAGTAAAAAAAATAGTTTATTTTATGCTATTTTATTTTATTTTTAATAGTTATGTAAAGACAAGGCGAAAATATGGCTATATATAATTATCAAAATGATCAAAACTTATTAATAATATTTATTTATTATTATTTATATATTTTTTATATTAATAGCAACTTTGTCTGTCAAATGTTTAATCACAATTAATTTGAATTAAAATCCAAAATATATGAATATATATATATATATACTTGTATATAGCTTGGTAAAGTCCTATAGAGCGAATTAATAATAAATAAAATAATAAATAAAATTAAAATAATTTTATTTATACTTTACACACATATAAATTTTATTTTGTTGTGATGTAAAATGATAAAAACTGAACTATTGTGATTGTACTGTATCATTTGCTGTCTTTTTTATAAAAAAAAAAACTGTTAAGCTCAAGTCAACTTTTTTACGCTTTTATTGATTATAAATATTACTTCTTAGTTTTTCAAAAGATTTTAAACTACATAACATCACCGTGCTCACTTTCTTCGACTTTAAGGAACACATGAGCAGGCATGTATGTCCCACCGATGCATTATAGTTTGGTTGGGTCCTCAGGCTGGAACAGCCGAGAGTTAGAGTAAATATTGGATGTGCGCTGACACTCAGACCCTCCACAACAAAAGAGCGGAGCGCAGGCCGTCGTCACAGTGACACGTTTCCATGGCAACGCTGGCACATCATGGGATGCTGGAATCCGATGAAGGCTGAAGCCTGCAGACTCAAAGTCCAGCTCCGAGCACTTCTGTGGTTTGTGGTGACTATTACAGTACAGGCTTCAACCAGACTGAACAATTACGAGTCCTTTTATTGTCAGTTCAAGCTTTTCTAGAGTAATATTAGATTTTTTATGTAAAAAGTACAACACAAACGTGCATCTACACCACTGTGCCCTGACCAGCATTAGATACAGAAAAAAAGCTCTTTTTAAAGGAAACAAACAAACAAAAGCGTTCCTTCAACAGTGATTTAAAAAGTCCACCAAAAAAAAGAAAAGAAAAAGAAAATAATAATAAATTAAATATTAATAAATAGTAAAGCCAAGGTAAATTTTCATAATGGGGTAGTAAGTAAAGAAATAGTACTAAAATAAATAAGTGATAAATAAATAAATAGCAAACTTATAAATATAAACAGCAAACACAAGGCAATGCTGTGAGCTGCAGTAAAGGGTAAGCAGGTGCTTTACCAAAAACCAGCCCCCTTTAAGAATGAGCTTCCTGAACAAACACAGATCTGGAGAGCAGACAGTACAAGTGAAGATTACCATAGAAACCATGAGAAAAGATCATCTAAAGAACCACAGAAAGACACACACAAACCTTTGCAGTTAGAGAGCACCTAGCAACCACCCAGAACACCCTAGCAACCCTGGGGGTTTGCTAAAATGTATTACTCTTTTTTTATATTATTTTATATTAAATTAAACATTTTGGGGAGTATATATACATATATATATATATATATATATATATATATATATATATATATATA
>JAUCMT010000105.1:27025348-27052159 GCA_032357475.1 Enteromius thamalakanensis
ATATACACAAAGTAACATTATATACCGTTTAAAATAAGCACGAAATTATTATATTAATACAATTTGATAAAATATAAAGTAAAAATATATAGTTATATATATAGTATATAGTTTCAAATACGAAGCAAGAAGTAAAATATTATATACAACATATAAAAAAAATATTTTTGTGGAAAATGTATCACAAAATATTTTTGAAAAAATTTTGTGATTAAATAAATAATCCACAGCCGAGATTTGCTTTTAATTTCTTTTGAGCATGCCTTTAATTTCATCCCCTAAAAAGCTGACACACACACACACACAGGAGTTTGTCTGTCTTTCTTCTCTGTGCCGTGTGTGTGTGTGTGTGTGTGTGTGGGGCGGGACAAAAGGGCGTCTCAGAGGAGCGTGTCTCACAGCTGCCGGCTCAGAGCCTGATGACAGACGGGTGTCTGATTCAATCAGGACAGAGCCCAGCCACGCGCTCGCTGTGTGTGTGATGTGTGAAATAAAGTTCAATATTAAAACACCTAAACTGATTTGATTTCAGTTGCCAAGGCAATAATGTTAGTTTAACTTAACGCACTGGTTCCATTTGTTAGCATTAGTTTGTCCATTTGAACTCAAATTTAACAACAATTCTGAAGCATTTATTTTACTTAATATTATACTAAACTAATGCGACATTTACTGTACTAATACAGTATTACATTTAAAAAGTGCAACTGTTTATATTATTTAATGGACCTAAGCTAATATGAACTAGCAATAAATATTTCTATTAACCAATGGGATTAAAAGTAAAATATTATAAATTGTGCTTTTTGTATTAAAAATATCTAAATAGAAATAATATAAAATTAAACAATCATCTTTATATTTAATTAAAACATTTTAAATATTCATATATTAATATTATGATATCATATAATATTAATATCATTAATATTATAATATCATATATTAATAAAATGAATATTAATATTTAAATCTTAATTTTTTGCCATTTAGAAACTGCTTCAGAAACACGAGCATGCCGTTTGTGTAACTTAATTGAGTCTTTTTCATGTGTAATATACAAGCCCCTTTTATGTGAAATAGCTTAATAAGGTCATACTAAAAATGTATTTTTTATGATCCCTCTTACTGTTCTTAATAGACGATTTTTCAGATTCTGAAAGGTGGTGTTAACCTATGCAATCATCTGTACATAAAATGTACATTGCGTGTAGATTAATCTAGCACTTTTATCCAAAGTAAGGTAAGAATGAGAATATAAGCAGACGCAATTAATACAAGGGAGTAAGCCAGCAATCATACCAATAACTGATAATCAAATAAAGATCTGTGTCATGTTGACAGTCGACCTCTGAACTCTTGGTTTGTCTGTTTTGATCTGAAGCTGACAGCACACTGTAAACAACACACTCTTTTTGGCATCTGCCCGATTGTTGCTTTCATCAAAGCCACCAGCATATTTTATCATGTCTGCTAGGTGTTAGTCATGAGTCATCTGACAGATCTCTCACATATTGACCAATCATGCAGAAAGCTCAGACAGAAGATATAAATAACCAGACAAGAAACATGCCAATAGAAAAAGCTGGATTCTTTTGTGAATTACGGCCGATCGATGCAGAAACTTCAGGAAAAGTACCAGGATCAATACAAGATCAGCTCTATGAACCGCATCTGTCAATAAGGATAAAACCCAGATTCTCCCTTTAAGCAATTAAGAGCTTTAACTTAATTATTATAACTGTAATTTTCTATGGAAGTAATATTCTTTGTGAACGTGTTCTCATTCAGAACGATCAGATGGAGGACAGGCAGAAGTAATAAACATTATTTCCCACGGGGAACGAAACCATGAGAATAACTCTATCGCTCCGTATGTCTGAGTTATCTAGTTATTGACAGTGATCTGCTGCAGATAATCAGAGATGACCGGCAGGTTATAGGTTTTATTAGACCTCTGTGAACCTGTGGCCCTGGACCGGCCCTCACCCTCAGGATGTGCCACGCTGGAAAATAATACGCCTATAATATTAGAGATACTTAATGCTGAAAAAAACTAAACAAAACCTGGAATTTAAAAAAACAAACAAACAAAAAAAACATGACAATAAAATAAATAATAAATAAAAAAATTATATAATTTAAATAAAAAACATTTAATCCAATGGACTGTTTTACACAATATTTTTTATGCTTATAAGAATATTGCAACATGCAAACAGTCAATCATAATCATTTACAAATGTGTACATGTATACAAAAAAATACAGATCAGTCAAATAGAGCAAAGTGAACAAAAAATACTAAGTTTAGTCTGTAAAAATAATTTTTCAAAGGCACTAAGTTTTACAAGAAAAAGGCAGCTTATAAAGGTACATATCAGCTGCTAAAATGTTCATATTCGTACATGTTTGTAAATGGTACCACCCCAGTGACAGCTTTTGTACTCATTTGTGAAATTTACTCCCAATTTCTGAGTGAAAATTGCTTCAAAGCAGTCTCTGTCAGTTGTGTGAGGCCGAGAGCAGAGCACACTCACCGCACTGTTTCCATCCGTGGCTCTTCTGAACAGAGATTGGAAGTGAGTATAATTGTGGTGGGGTCATAATCCGTGCGATGAAAAGCCGGGAAAGAAAACACGCGACAGAGGCCAAAAGGAATCTCAGTCCGGCCGCCTCCGTGCACAATATGGGCTCTCATACAGCGGGGCCGGGGCCATAAACCACACTGCGTTATTCACTGCGCTCTTAACACCCACAGACCTAATAAAAGATGACTGTCTATGCCTCCCTCACTCCCCTCTTATTTTCTCCATATATACACTGTTCTGGCAGACGCGTGTGATTCTGAACACACTGCGCTGAGATTCCCGTTTCTATAATTCTGCTGCCAGCGTGCTTTATATCACTGCCCTGGATCCTGAAGCAATGTCTCTAACAGGTTTGAAGACTCAGGATGAGTAGCAGATCTGATTCAGACTGCACTTAAACACACAAACGGTCAAAGTCTTTGTCTGGAAGTCCCGTGTTGAGGTGTAACGAGAGAGCGAGTGTAATTCACCTGGCACACACACACACACACACACACACATCTGTTCAGGATTTGTGAGAAGACTCTGTTTTTCACTCGACTCACTCCAGTTGTCACAACCACTCAAATTCATTCAAGTACCACCGGTGAAAAGAAAAAATAGAAAGACAGACTGTAAGAAGAGCACAGGTAGAATAACAGGGCTTATACTTCTTACTTATATTTATTTATAGTCCTCTTGTGAATATCTGTCTAATATAACTCATGAACATCCATCTATCATCTATCTATCTGTCTATAAGCTAAAAAAAGACACAACGACATTTTACAGACTTACAGCATGTACAGTATGACAATAACATCAAGAATTGGAAACTCATGCCAGTCCAACACAAGCAAATCCCCAGCCGCCTGAGGAGCTCGGAGCAGTTCTGCTCTCAGGAAAACATTTCCATGTAGGACTGAAAGCTTTAAGTGCAGCGCTGTGGAGAGAGGATGGATCTCTTACCCAGGGCCTGCTGAAATCACACGGCTCTATCCGACGCATCTGACCGTAATGGCATTATTGGCATGGAAGAAGTAAATTGTCTCTGTCGAAAGATATCATAAAGCTGAACAGCGCTAACCGCGGATGATAGCTCTCGCTCACTCAAATCTGATAAGAGTTTCATGCACACTTACCTAATCAAATAATGCTGAGGAGCAATGACCCACAAAAACACTCCATACAGAGACCCCAAAGAGGAGACTGTCTGAATGTCAATGCACTAAACACTAAACTAGTGCAGGATCCTCTCAAACGACCCACTTCATCATTGTTGCTCAATGTCTTTTAATTAACTGTTAAGGTGATTCTTAGTGAATGTATAAAGGCGTCAAGTTCATACTGGTGTTTCACAAACCTCCTGGCAACCACATAACAAACCTTCGACATCTCAGTACTGTGGAAGATATACTTTAGCATTGGAGGCACCACTTACACACACATTTTTTTGTATGTAATATATGTGTGTTTACTGTGTATATTTATTATGCTATGCACTTACAAATACACATGCATGTATAATTAAAATTTTTAAAAATCTGTTATTATATGAATGTAAATATACATGTGTAAATACATGTAAATAGTTGTAAAAAAATAAAATAAAAATAAATACTGTATATAAGTGTATTCATACTTATATATATATACAGTACACACACACATATAGTATATTTACAAATATTTTGGATGTGATTAATTGCAAATATTCGCTGCCTAATACTAATGTCTATATATATTGCAAACAAAAATAAAAAAGTATACACATGCACATACTTTAAAATTATACAGTTATATATTAATTATATTATATTAACTATATAAATTTAAGAAACTTAAGTCACACACACAAAAACACATATACAACATATATGCTAAAATTAAAAATAAAAACTAAAACATAAAAATACCTGAAATACATAAAGGCATGTGTGTACTGTATGTATACATATATATATATATTTTTTTTTTATTACTTTTTTTTTTACAGATAACCTATAGCCATCTTTATCTGTTTTGTTTTTTTTACATTTTCCTCATACCTGCATCAAAACTGTGAGTACAAATTAAATATTGGCACACTTTTTCTTTTTCTATAATTTAGTGATGTTGCAGTGTTCTGTCATTATTCTGTCTGCGTGTCGATCACTGCGCTGCTTCAGGGGCCTCTGTCTCACGCTGGGTCCAGATTAGAAATGCCTGTGTCACAGCTGTAATGATCCCGGGAGACTAACCTCTCCTCCAGCGCACGCGGCCGAATGCATCTAATCCTCCGAGCTATGTGAGCGTCAGGTGAGGACAGGTTCAATCGTGCTTACGCCGGCCAGAACGGCCCCTTTGTGCTCGCAGCGCTTTGATGAAGCAAAAAAACCTGCTTTCTTCTGAGCTGCTCAGGTGTGAGAGATACGACACGGTTTTCACATGAGCTTCCGCATCTCCCAGAATGCATTGCTTTGTGAGCGTCAGAGTTATAGTTTTTGTACTGTAACCTGCTGAGTGGGACGCACAGGCGTCAGTCAGGTCAGTGTCTGTAGTTTTGACATGCCGCTGCTGGAGACATGACGAGGGACTGAGACAGAGACGTCTGAGTGAAATTACAAGCATTCGTCTCTCCGCTTGTGAGCAGGGTTTATGCAAATGAGCCATCGCTGGGTTATTGCAGGAGGAATATCAATGGAGTAATTACTGTTACATGATGTCTTTCCCCCAGATCACTGTCTCACACACACAAAGAGGCAGAGAGTTAATAAAGAAAATGTCTGGGAGGAAAAGCTTCCCTGAGGGCCGCAGACATCTGAACACTGCTAAATGGCTGTTCGGGTCCCTACAGGAGCCCACAGCTCAGATCAAATAATAGAGGAGAGGAGAGGAGAGGAGAGGAGAGGAGACGAGAGGAGACGAGACAAGAAGAGACGAGACAAGAAGAGACGAGACAAGAAGAGACAAGAAGAGACGAGAAGAGAAGAGAAGAGAAGAGAAGAGAAGAGAAGAGAAGAGAAGAGAAGAGACGAGACGAGACGAGACGAGACGAGAGATGGATCTTTGGAAAGTCCCTTCAATTCACAAAAACAAATGCATGTGTGTGTGTGTGTGTGTGTGTGTGCTCAACCCTCCCTGAAGATGTAACTCAGAGAGATCTAAGTCCCCCGGGCACTGACTGCAAACCCACCAGCTGATATTACCCCCACTGCAGTGTCATAGAGTACACACACACACACACACACACACACACACACACAGCGTTTCCACAATATTAGCTTTTGGAAATAAAGCGTCTTGTCTCCCATGAGCCCTAGGTGACAAATTTTCCTTGTCAAATTTCAGCGCTCTGGAGCGAAGCGTTCATCTTACACTACAACAACACACACACACACACACACACACACTCAAACCATCAGACTTTCTGTAAAGATGTGCTTCCATCTTATGTTTACTTTTCAGATCAGATAAAATTACAATAATGGTACAATAATATAATGGCGCACTGATAGTCAAATATGTATGAATATACGTGAACAATTATCAGCTCACTACAGGTATTTCCAAAAAAGTGTTTAGTCTTAGTTTTAGTGAAGTCTTTTCTCTTGACAGTTCTCTGTCTCAGTTGCGAGTCTGGATCTCATTTGGTGCTTTGGTGATAAAAATAATTAATCCCACAAACATTATTTTTCTGGGTGACATGCTCTCCCACCCAGAGATAGCTCATAAATCTGTGCAGTAATGTCAGCCGGGCTGCTTTCACACCCTCGCTCTGATGAGACTTTGATCCTCGAGCCGTTATGAATCTAGCACATAAACGGCTGTTTCTGCCGGACACTTTAAGTGCCGCTCGGCCCGCTCCAGACGTCGAGACGGAAGTCTCCTCGGGAGGGAGAGTCTGAGAGTGTCAGATACACTCAGCCCTAAACTAAAACTTTGTTTGGTTTTATATATCGATAGCCTCTATGAACTTCAGAAGATAAATAATAATGCTATTTGATCAACCATATATATATATATATATATATAAAATGAAAACAATAATAATTAAATGGTCAAATATTTATACATCATGATGTACACTGTTACACTGTGTCAATCATTCTAATGTTTTTTTCTTATACTTTTATTAAAGTATTTTTTATTAATGTAACGCACAGTAACATAGGAGTAATTTGAATCAACATTAAGAAAAATGTATGTAAAAGGATAACTTTCTGTATCTGTATTCTGTGTCTTGATTGAAATGTGCATATTATTAGCACATAAAAATAAAATAATTAAATAAATAATAAGACACTGCAGTACTTTTTTTCCAATGCAAAGCGCTTATATATGATTAGTAGTACTGCCCATATTTCTGCATAGAACAACGCAAAACAAACACACATTTTTCAAGACATTCCTGCAACCCAGTTTCAAGGGAATATGTTCTCAGTGCTGTTGACTTGACTTTAGTGAGAGTGAGCATGACTGAAATTGTGAGTCAACAGACACACACACACACACACACACTCACTGTCTCACACACTGTGGCTGGTATGTGGCATGGCAAGAAAATATCATGCGGTCACACTCCAACTCTATAACCCTTCTCACTGCGGCACGACCACTGTTCACACACACACACACACACACACACACACAGACTCTGACGATACAAGAGCATGTCCAGGACTTATTTCACATGAAAACAGAGAGGAAAGAAAGAAAGAAAGAAAGAAAGAAAGAAAGAAAGAAAGAAAGAAAGAAAGAAAGAAAGAAAGAAAGAAAGAAAGACAGGATGTGACATTATTTTCATGACAATTAAATAGTTCTCTAACTAAACACTTCTCTAACTCTCCTTAAGGTAATGCAAGACTAATGTATACAAAAGTATAATAAAAATCACTTGAATAACAATGAAATAATAGAAACCTTAAAATACATAAAATCTATTTGAATTGTACTTTGTACATAGTATGTGATATACGTCCAATAATTTATGCTGACTGTCAACCCTTTAATTGTTATTGATTAAGTCATAATTCTTACTGTAATGCAGTAAAAACTGGTATTACTGTAATTATTAAACAAATAAACTGAAATAAATTAATAAACTGAAACTTAATATAATAAACTAAAATAAATAAACAAATTCATTAAATATAAAAAAACTGTTAAAATAAAATAGTTCAAAACAAAACAACTGAAGACTAAACGAAATATTTTAATTGTCATAAAAAATAATGCCACAAATAAAACAAACAAGCAAACCAATAACAATCACCTGTTTCATACTTTATTATGTTAATTTTCTTTAATATTCCAGAGATTCCAGATAGGTCAAAGGTTAAATGTGACACCGGAGTGGTGCTGAATCAAGCTAAAACAAAACTGGACTGAGTATAAATAATTAAATAAAACTTAATTAAAACTAAAAACTAACCTCCCAAAACCAAAAGTGAGTAATACTAGTAATACTGAGGTGCAGTATTGCTCGAGAGTGGATTATTATCGATTTATAATGACAAGAAAGCACACAAGAACAACAGCATGAATCTGGGACAGACACCACGAGAGGCAGAGGCTATAAACTACAGCCAGGAGGTCACAGGAAAATATTTTTGGGAGACATAAGACAAGGAAGCAACTGGATACTGTATCAGCATAAAAACAATAACAAAAGGAAATTGAATTATCCGTCTCGGGGAGCAAAGTTCAACCGCACTGTCAAAGCTGTGCTGTTTATTCAGTCGGAAAAATGGATGGATGTTATACAGAGAATCAACGGGATGATCGCTGATGTGTAGATGCTGTTACTGAAGCCTGAAAATATGCCTTGCATGGTTTGGGGGTCTTAGCTGGTTTGTAATAATGAGGACTTGTAAGTGTATTTCAGCATGGCTTACAGAAAAGACGTCTGGAGAGGGGAAAAAGGGACACGGTCCTGAAAAAATTTATTAATACACATTTGATTTAGGAATGACAAATATAAATACGTAAATATCAGATTAATAAAAAAGGATTACAATTTTTAGTTGAAATTTTTCTTGTCAAAAAGCAAAAAACTAAAGGAATAACAAATAAATATTTTTTACAAAAATCTATGTCAAAAAAATGTCAAAGCCACACTTTTTAACCATGTTTAGTGATTTCACTTAATTTAATGATTTTGCAAATAAAAATGTGAAAATAGTTTATTATTACACCTTATTAATTTATCTATTTTTACAAATAAAACTGTAAAAACCTGTGTAAATGAACAAACAAACCCCTCAGCAAAAACCTTATTAATTAATTTATGTATTAATGTAATTGTTTTTACAAAACTTTTCAGAGATAACGGCATTTATTACTATGCACTGTATCTAAAGTCTAAAGATCCAAATAGGTGAAATATAATAAAATAATGTTTCTTTCCACTGAAATCTCAAAAATGACCAGAGAGTGAAAAAGCATGTTTTTGCTTGTAGTGTCCTGCTCTAAAGCAGCTAAGAGATCACGGCACGACAAGGCTGTCTTCATACCGTAAGCTGCATGTGATGACCCAGCTCAAGATGCTTTGATGTGGATGCTGCTGCTTCAGATAGTGGGAAGGAACTGACCCAAACCATGTGCCGCTCAGAGCCGAGATCAGTCCCGAGCATCACACCGGCGCCATGCACAGTGGCAGGTCTCCGCACATCTCCCCTAAAGCGCCTCCATCCACCTCCGTCAAAGCGGATCGCTGAAGCCCTGCTGGGAGCAGAAGGCTAGAGCTGGGCTCGGGTTACGAGCCACGGCCTAGGGAGGGAGTCTGCAGCGCTTTCTTCTCGCAGACCTCCAGCCTGGACCCACTACCGAGCAGAGACAAACCCAAGCAGGGCCCGCGGCCGGCGTAGAGCCCGGTGACCCCTGCCAGCGGGGCGAGGTGACGAGCAGCTAAAGCAGCACGGCTCGAGAGGACTCCAGCAGCTTTCTTTGAGGAGAGAAGTGCCACGGCCTTATTATGAGCTGGAAAGCCCTTAAGTTAAGAGTGTCTTTACTTCTATTATCACTTTTCCTAATAAGGAGTTTCTTGGAACTTGGGCTCTGTGTGTTGAGGTGACAGGGTTTTTAAATTAATACAATTTTAGAATTTGAAATTTTTTTATTTTTTTTTTTTATTTAATGAGAGTCAATTTAAAATTGATTTGTTACTTTTTACTAGAACTAAAACAAAAAAATCTATTTAAATTAAATTAAATGAAAATATTAAATAACATTAATCACGTCAAAAAATAAATAAAACTTGAAAATTAAAAATGATGTCTTGGCCACCAAATTAAGTACTGTTTAATGAGTTTGAATTTGTTAAACTGAATTGGTCCAGTGTTGTTATTTTTAACTAAAACTAGAATTATTAAAATAAGTTTAAACTAAAATAAAGTTTAAATTAAAAACAATATGAAAAACTTTTACTCAAGTTTACGCACTAAAAGTACGAGCACAAAAAAACAGAAACTGATATTAAAAAAATGAAGTAAAATAGAAAACTAATCAAAAATAAACAGAAATATTAAAATAACATTCTAAATAAAATAAATCTAAATGAGAATATTAAAAATAAAAGCTAATTCAAAATATGTATAAATATTTTATAAATATTTTAATAATAAACAATTTAAATAATAAATAATAATCATTTAAATTATTTTTTTTCACAAATTGTGAAGAAATATTTGTCAAACTAATAACTTTGACAAATGTTAAGAAACTCAGTTTTTTTTTTTTTAATGCCGTTCTGCATTCTGTTTTACACATCAATTCAAATTACCAGACAACATATAATGCTTTTGCAATAAACACACATATGGAAACAGATCAAATGTACTGCATTTAGCTGATACTTAAAGTCAAATAAACTCCTTTTTTTCCCTTTCACCTGTAAGATATGTGTAATCTTCGCTATTTACATAAGCTCTATTATCCCGTGTATGTGCTTAAACCACTCTGTAGCAATGATTTTAGAGGTTTACTCAGGACTGCGCTGTTGTCAAAAAAGTCCACTCACTTTCGACTGCATGTATTAGTTTTGACGCACAACCTTCAAATTTAGCAGAGGGAAGTTACAGGCTATTTCTGGTCTGCTGAGGAGGAAGACATGCCCTGCTTTGAGCTGGTCATCGGTACCAGGCGATCCTCTCACACACACAAACTCACTGCGAGGTGCTGTAAGGTCATGGAGAACAGGGTTTGCCAAAAGACCCTAAATCAACAAGATTTACCCCCAAAACTTGTGCAACAGCAGTCATGAAGCAAGGCGATGAATCACAGAGCAGATAAACCCACTGATCTCAAACCAGTCTCACATTACTTGGTCTTGGCAGCCTGTATCAGTCTCTGTACTGTATATATTTGCTGTATACACTCTGTCCAACCTGCCATTCAAACGTTAAACATCAGTCTCTTATGCTATACAAGGCTGCATGGGTTAAAAATTCTCAAATGTTATTTAAATTCTAAATACCTGACTTCTTTTTGAATATATTGTAAGATGTAATTTATTCCTGTGATCAAAACTGTACATTTTACAGTATAAAACTGTAATTTACAAATTTAAATGTAAATTCAATAACACAACTGCAATTAAAATCTGTTTAAACATACTGACAAGCATTATAATAATGCCATTTGTAAAAGAGAAAGCCACATGAAGATTCAAAGCTCATCACAAGTAGCTTCGCCACAAACAGAAGTATATACTAATATATAGAAGACTCACAGAGTCATTCATTCAAAAACAAAAAACCACCATAACACACATAACAATTAAATAATATTATAAACATTCATTATCAACAGAAGATGTAAGATGTAACGTCCATTTCATACGCATTCGTACAAGGTGGAAATTTTGTGCTAATTTGTACAAATTCGTACGATTTTGTACGATTTGTCTAAACCCCAGTAATGGGTAGGTTTAGGGGCGGGGTTAGGTTTAGGTCATTTGTACAAATTCATACGAAGTAGCAACTCGTAAAATACGTACGATCTAGTAAAAATTCAACGTAAGGTCGTACGAATTTGTACAAATGAAAATATGTACGAATTTCTGTGAGACTGGGCTGGGAGTGTCACGCAGGGAATTCTGGGAATATCAGTTTACAGTTTTTGACTGTAAATTATACATTGGTTTGTTATCTTTACTTCTAAAAACTGCATTTTACTGTAAAATTACAATAAATGGCTGATTAGATCTTTTACAGTTTTTTACTGTATATAGTACGGGATTTTAGTGTTAACTGTTTTTCCGTAGCATTTTTACCAAATTTTATATTTAAAATTTAGCTTATTTTTTTACAGTGTGCTTCATATTAATGTGGAAACCATGATGCATTTTTTCTGGATTCTTAGATGTAAAGAAGTTTAAAAGGAACAGCATTGCCACTCTTAAAAATAAAGGTTCATAGAAGAATCGTGTTTGGTTGAAAAACGATCTCTTTTATAATCTGAAGAACCTTCTTTCAACTCAAAAAATCTTTTGTGAAACAGAAAGGTTCTTCAGAAGTTAAATGTTCTTTATGGAACCATCTAGCTAAAAAGGTTCTTCTATGGCATTGTGAAGCACCTTTATTTTTAAGAGTGTAACTGAAATTATAATTCACTTTTTACTTAATAAAATAAATTATGGTTCATTTTACGACATAAACAGAGAAAGAAAATTAGGAAAGAATTAGAATAATAAAACTTTTACTCGTTTCTCCAAGACATCAGTGAGTACTAATGGAGAGGTGTGCTTTAACGCTCTGGTAATCATCCTAAACGCTGTTCTGAGTGAAGCTCCTGCAGGAGAAGCACTTGTGCGAGGAAAAGCACAGCGTGGGTCTTTGAAACACGATCCGCAGAACACTCCTCACGAGTGTTGTTTTTACATCCGGGACGGTGAAAACAGCCGGCGATCAGCTGCGGTACCAAAACTTACGCCTCCTCCCTCCCCTCTCCACAAACTGAAGAGTGTTTTAAGGTCCTGCGGCCCGCTGTGCCCAAGATCCTGGATTTACACCCGGATTCACGGGCCTGAACGGCCTGATGTCTTTAGCCAGGACACAGCACAGGGCTTGGGGTTTCTAATAAAACACAGCACTTGGTTTTTACAACACGAAGCCTCTGCTTGCCTCCTCATTGTGCTGAGTTATGGATGGTTCAGTGGCCATAAAAAGACTTGTTTTTAAATGGTTCACACTGATTAGAGACAGAACTCTTTAAATAAACAGTTATGACATCAGAATATTAAGATTAAACCAGAGAATCTTTGCCCATAAGAGGCATAGGAATGCTTTGAAAGATTAAATAGATAAAATTACTTTTTATTTTTAGATCTTTATTTTTAGTCATTGTCGTTTTTATAATTTTTTTTAATGTCTATATAGTTTTTTATTTTATTTTATGTTCAGTTTTAGTACTTATTTTATTAAACAAATTTTAACTAAAAGAAAAAGAAAGGTTTTGTTGGGAACCAACTGAAATAAAAATGTTATGTTTATATATAATTTTATTTTAAACAGTTTTTATGGATTTATGTTTAGTTTACGTAACCCTGGGGATTACCAAATGTCTTCTTTCAGATCCCAGATTTTACAATAAACATTAAGTTAATTTTACATAAATTCATATATAAGTTTGGTTTATATTTTTTTATGTATTTATATACATTAAAATATTTGATCTAAGTGATAAGTTAATAAATACATATATTTTAATAAAAACGAATTATTATTATTACTATTTAAAATAATTGTAATTTAAATGTAATATGATTGAAAATGTTTTTTATTTTTATTGTGATCGAAGCTGAATTTTCAGCAGTAAAGTAAAAAAACTTCATTTATTTGAACAAGGAATCTTGTGCAAATTATTATATCTACTGTATTTTGTGATAAATTCAATCTTTCTTTCTTCAATCTATCTTTGCTTTAATGAAAGTATTTTTTATAAACCAAAAAAAAAAAACATGTTTTGAGCAGCAGTGTATAAATGATTCCTAAAGATACACAGGAACAGCACTGAACCATTTGATATTGTTCTGTGATGATGAAAGCCTCGTCTGTTGTGGGTTGAGGAAGCTCAGAAGAGTAAGGGAATGTGGTTTTGAGCCGGTCTCCTGCAGACCACCTGTCAGCCCCATATTAGTTCTGACCCATTGGAGGTCAATGCAGGGGGAGGCTGAGGAGCACCTGAGCTCCGGATAATGAGCTTCATCTCACTCCATCTGTTTCACAGACATCCAGCCGCAGTTGGCTGAGTAAATAGAGGCCCGTGGATGCTGGAATCCACCTGCTACGAGAGCGATCTGCTACCCAACCCAGCAAACACACAAAGATGCAAGGTTCTGCCTGATTAAACTAACCAACGACTACAAATCATTCTTTAAAAAAAAACTTTTTTTAGCAGGTGCATGGGACAAGAAGTTGTTGTGCTTGTTTTAAACTCTTTTGAGGAGATTTCATAAAGCAATTTTTAGATGGTAAAATGTGGTGATTTGAACAATACACAGTATGCAAGTTGCTAGAAAGGGACTGCATCATCACAACAAAAACTAAAGCAATTGCTAAATAACAAATAAAAATTAAAAAATATTTTGGGTTAAATTTTTATTACATAAAAAGTATAAATAGATACCTAAAATAATATTATATTACATTAAAAATTATAAAAAAAATATATATACTACAAATTAAGTAAGTGATTGCATTATCACAAACAATCATAAATTAATAATAAATAATTTAAGAATATTCTATAAATGATATTATTTTATAAACAAATTGCTAATTAATTAGAACCAAATTTGTTTGATGTTGTTTGCTCAGATTTAACACACTAATGTGTGATATAATGTAATATAATCCATAAAAGAGATATGAACTGACTTTAATCTAGAATTCTATCCAAACCATGCTTAAAGACTTTTTTTAATAATCAAGCACTTATGGAAACCTTCTTAACTGTTTAAAGTGGCATTAAAAGATTTGCTCATTCATTCAAACACACTCTGTAGTTAAACTGAAATATGATACCTATATACATGCTCAAATCTCCAAAAACAAAAGGCAGCTTAAACACACATGTGTGTGCGTCTTAAGACTCATAATATCAATCTCACGTTCTCGTTAAGGAGTCGTGGGGGGCTTATCCAGAGCCCCTCCTCTTCCATTCCATATTGTTTGGTCTCCTCTTTCTTTGCCCTCATTCTCCACACGAATAAGTGGATTAGGGAACAGGCTTCCGGTGTGCACAAAGCTCAGTGTCACAGTCCGTGATAAAAGTGTGGAGCTCAGCTCTACAGCCGGGGCGGAAACACGGGGGTCACACCACTAATCCCATTATAGGAAGAAGAGACCACAAGAAAGACTGAGGGAACCTGGGTGTATATATATATATATAAAATAATAAAAAATAAACAGTACAAATATTATTTAAACAAAAACATTTATTTTGGATGGTATTTAATTGCGATTAATTGTTTGACAGCACTTATAATATAATATATATAGGAATAAATTACATTTTAAATAATATGAAAACAGAAAACATTGTTATTTTACATTGTAATAATATTTCGCAGTCATTGCTGCCCAGGAGAAAGAACTTCAAGATCTCATAGAAGTGGCTTGTAAGCGCTGTAAGTCTTGGGGGAATGTGCTGGCCAGAGTCGGGCCACACTGAGACGCGTGTGTTTCTGCATGTCTGCAGACTCTCACATGCTCTCCTCAAATGCTCGGAGCGCACAGTGAGAATGTGAGAGGAGGGTGCGAAAGCAGGCCTGCAGGTACACAGCACCTGGGTGGAAGCACTTGACAGAGCCGTGCCAAGCTCTCCTCACAGCCGGGTGACAGCAGCAGCAGCGAGAGGAGATGTTTGAGCAGACATTCCAGCCCCAAACCACAGAGACACATGGACAAACACTGGCACATGACCACTCAGAAGGAAATTCTGCATCCAACGCCACACAGAGAAACAGAAAATAAATCTAAGTGTATATATAAAAATAAAAGAAGAAAAGTCTATATGTCACTTAAAGGCATTTGCATCTGGACTCTTCACACACACACACACACACACACACACACATATATATATAAACATACACATTTTAGATATCCATGGGATATAGAAATAAGGTAAATAAATAATTTGGAAAGATTCAATCTTATATGTACACAAACTACCCCTGACTAGCCCTGAAAGAAAGAAAAAGAGTAGAGGGTGTGTGTATTTGAGTGTATTTCACACTTTCTCTCAAAGGAGGCCCCAGTGTGCAGAGTGAACAATCTCACACACACACGCGATGAAAACACACACACACACACACACACAGCTCCTGCCTGCACTCACACAGATTCGTTATCATATTTATAGTATATTGCAAAATCCCGCTTCATTTAGTTATTAATAGATTTCTTAATACATTCTTCCAGCAAATTTCAGCTTATCTGATCAGACTAAATGTTCTGGTTTTCTTGCATTACCTAACACACTATTCCACTAAAACTGCTTAAAAAACATGTGGAAGAAGCACAATCAACATGACATTATTACATTTATATTAATCTATTAATTAGCTTCAATTCATATCTGTTTTCAGTAAATCAATAAAACTCTTTTACAGCTGTTGGCATTATCTGATAGGGATAATATGAAAATGCTGCATGTATCTGTGAGAATCATCTTCTGAATGACACCGATGACGCCAAGAGTACACGTTTATACTGTACAACATGGCACTGTCTTTCCTCCCGTATTTAAATGAGCTTCTCATTGGAAAGCTGACATGTAAATGTTTGATGAGCTTTGTTATTACATGCAGAACAGGAATCTGCCTGTCAACACAGAATAAAAGGGATCGCTCAAAACATGACTGCAGATTATGTAACGTAACAGTAATCTGTAACAAAACATTTTAGGAAAATGTGTGTGTTACATATATGCTGTATGAAGTGTGTTTTAATATATATGAATGTTATTGCATTTAAAAGCAAAATATCAACAGGTTCAACTTCATGCATGAACCACTAAAAATGATTGCCACAGCAGCCAAGTAATAATAAATGAGCAAAAATGGTGTAGAAAAGGGAAATTAGTTCCAGGCATGTTTAAGTGACTGATTTAATATTGATTTAAGGGACTAAAGTACTTTCAGGGCCGATGATGGAAAAGGACACATCATTTCTGAAGGGCTAATAAGTGTTTGTTGTTTCTGTAAACTGAGATATTTCTCTGAGCATCAGAATCTAAACATAGAAAGAGAGAGTTGAGGAATTCCTGCTCGCTGTATCTTAAAACCCAAAACCTTAGACCTAACCCAAACCTTCGGCGGTTTAAAATCATTTAACAAATAGAGCAGAAAAACCAAAGCCGCAAAAAAGCCATTAAAGGGTTTTGAAAGAGACTTGTGTGTGTATATGTTTCCTAAGGGTCCACCAGCGGTTGTAAAGTGGCAAATATTTTTTTTCTCTCTCTCATAGAGAGGCCTATAGCTCTGTTTACGGCCCCTTTGGGATTGTGTTCCTGCCATGTTAGAGTTAATGGAAAATTTGTTCTTTGGAGCATTTCTAGTCAAAACTAAAATGTGTCAGCAAAAAAATCTACAATACATAAAAAAAAAAAGTTTAGCTGACAAACTTTTTATTTTTATTTTTAATTAAATAATTTAAAGAAATTCATTTATAAATGAAAAAAAATTGTGAAGATGCAACAAAATTGCAAACAAATTATGTATAGAAATAAATAATAATAAAAAAGGAGATAAGGCAAACTATTGCCATATGTGAGATCAAAATCTTATATATAAGATACTACATGTCACACATTATATAAATAAATAAATTATAAACATTTTAGATTTGTTTATAAATATATATATATATATATATATATATATATATATATCAGTATTTTATATGTATGCATAACATTCAGAATATCACAATCCTCATATCAATAAAATTATTGCAACTTGCAACAAGGTCACAAAAAAAAAAATCTTAAATTTACTAGAATTTCAAGCTAAACTGCTAAAAAAGAAACTCCTGTAAAATTAGCAACAATTGAATTCATATTCATAATTGCTGTGATCTTGGCTATTTATGGTTTTAAATATATATTAAGTTTCAGTGTGCCACATCATGTCATGAGCTAAGTGTGAAATCAATACAAACATGTTCCAGCTATCACTTTAATAGACTTGATAAGACTAATATCTTATTCATTTGTAGTAAACAAAATGAACCATGAATGGCAGAACATCTTCCTCTCCCAATAACACACCCCAGGTCAGACACACAACTAACTTTCTCCTCATACCAAGCATAGTGCAGATTGATATTTAGAGCGTGTTTCCACTTGGAAATCATTACGTGACTTTCTGACCGCTGTGCTGTGGACAGTAACACACACAAAACACCTCAAACAGTTCTCAAACAACTGAAGCTCATCACAATCTGAGCATGCTCCTCTAACATCTGACAACCACAGAAGTGCTCAAATATACTATACTGTTTCAAAATCCTAACACAGAAACATAAACAATAACATGTAAAGACTGCAGAGTTATTTCATCTAGATACGTCTCCACAAGAGAAATTGCAGAGCTTTACCGTTCGACTCATTACATGCTTGTCTGTCAATTAGAGTGAGTTAAGCGTGGAGGTGTGTGAGTGTGTTTTGTGGCTGTCTGTGGTACTTGTTAATCTCTCTTAAACAAGAGTCGTAAAAAGCAGGCCGGGTGTGAATTAAGAGCACTAAGTACCTCATCACTGCTTTATAAACACTACTTTAAAAGAGACAAATAACACACTGTTCAAGCCACCTCATACAATTTGGAGACAGATATGTAATTTGTTGCCTTTGCATTGTGTAAGAGACATACTGTCGAGAGACAAACTATCTGTCTCTATCTATGATTATATGAACAAATGTTCTTCCATTAACGTTAACAGAACCTTAGGTCAAATTTAACTTTAATAATGTTCTCAAAATATCAGCATAAATACGTGATTTAGATAGTGTTCATGCATGTTTTTTTTATAACGTTGGAATGTGTCTAGCGTTTTTTTTAAACGTCACGTGTTTCAGAATGTTCAGCGAACGTTTAAAAGTAACATTCTAATGACGTTCGCAAAATGATGTTCCCTTCACGCTCGCACAACAAATAAAAGCGTGACTACTGAACGTTTAATCACATTTTTTAGCATTTAATGGAATAAGGAACGTTAGTAGAACACATTGTAGAACATATTTTGTTAGCTTAGAAAATATAAACTGTGTATTTACAACAACAACGAATTGATATCTGCACATTACCTGCAAATCTAAGGGGGGAAATTATTATAAGGTCTGTGTGTCTGACATGCCCAACATAGAGGAATAACAGAAATGTATCATTCTAGACATATAAAAAACATAGAGACAGTTCTGCTCGCTTAGAGGGCCTTGTGACGTCAGACGCTGTGTAATAACGCGGTAATGTCGTGATGAGCGAAGATGATTTGGACAAAAAGTCAAAAGCATCTGTAGAAAAGCATGAGAAGCAGACGAGCATCATTACCGCCTCAGATCACTGTACAGCACACCACGTGCTCCGTGATTTATTCAAGTGACACACGAAAACGGCAGTAAAAACTAGATTTATGCATATTATTTATTTAGCATTACATCATAAATCTCTCTCTTTCTCTTTTTTAATGTAAATAATGAATCTATGACTATATTTTTATGCAGTGTTTCTTTTTACAATACGCGCAAAAAACAATGATAATCATAATCATTAATATTATAATTATAATAGTAATCATAATAATTCTAACCGCCGTTATCATTATTTGCTAAAACACGCAAACAATTATAATATCGTAATACCAATTGGACTTAAATATCGATAGCCTATAGTAAAAATAATAGGCAATATCATATTCATAAAATCCTTGTGGGGAAAAGGCAAACCAAAAATGTATAAATATTTGCTTCAAAATATCCCCTTTAAATAATCGCCTCGCAAGCTGCATTGACGAATGAATGAATGAATCAGCTCTTACTGTTGGTAGTCGTGTTTGCAGTAGAGTTTGTGATCTCTGGAATAGCAGCTCATGGTGAGAAGCTGCTGACACACCGAGCACTGCAAACACTCCTCGTGCCACGAGCTGTCGTTCACGCGCAGGAGGAAGCGGTCCGAGATCGGTCTGTGACAGCCTTCACACACACTCTGATGGACGCAGTCTGAACCTGGAATTAGACAACACACACACACAATACACGTCAGATACATTTAAAATAAATAATAATAATAATAATAATAAACGCGAGAACTCATTTTCTAAAGAAGCCTACAGTGGAAAAATATTCCTTTCATAATATTATCTGATTTAAAAAGGCGCAGTTTTGACACTTTAAAAACTACCTTTGTCCACTTAATAAGGTTAATTCAGGCATTTAATTTAATATGAAAAATTGCAGGCTATTTAAAAATAATAATGCAACGTAAAAAATAATTTTATGTTCAATTATGTTTTACTATAGAATATTAAATCTAATTTACCTGCTTCGAAAGAAAGAAAGAGCTTTTTTTAAAGAATACCAAATACCAAAAAGTGGAAAACAAAAGAAAAATACATTTATGCACAGAAGTGTCAATTTTCAAAATATTACTGGTATTTCGATTTAATTTTCGCTCTAAACAATTGATTTGCATGTGAATCCAAAAACAAACTGATAAACTAATGTTTAAATTTAGCGTTCATACTCTATACTCAGCACTACTGATGAAAAGATTGAATTATTATGAGAAGCTGTTTTTAATTGCACGACGTTGTTGTTGTAATAATTAAATATAAATATCAAACATACATGTTTTGTAATTTCTGAAAGCATGTGTGGTTTTCATAGGAAATTGACCAGCGCTGTAAAAACACGAATCTGATCTCTTTAACTAAACTAAACTACTTTAATTGGCGTCATAAGGAAGCCTATAATAAATGTGTGTAAATATATATATTTATAGGCCCATGCATAAAATGTAAAAAAAATATATAGTGTGTGTATAACTTCGATGTACATTTGTTTCTGTGTCGGTGTGAAACTCACCCAGCATCACTCCCAGAGACTCTGCTCCTGTTCTGAACTGATCTTCAATTTTGATTCCGTCCAACATCTCTGAAATGTTGCAGGACAGCGACTCTCTACTGACCTGTTGCGATGTCCAGAAAGAAAAGTGTAGAAGCAGCAGCAGCAGCAGCCGGAGCAGGCGGACCGTGACGAGACAGAAACTAAAAGTAAACCGAGTCTCTCCTTGTTGATTTTACGCGGAGAGACCAAAGAGCACGAGGTGTCGAGCAGATCCGCAACGCTTGATTCTGAGCTTCCTTCAGACCCGTGGTGTACTCAGGTTGAAGTCAGATCCTCGGGGAACCGGCTCTGATAATCCTGTGAGCTCCTGACTGAGTGTTCACGAGTCCTGTGCTCCTCTTGAGGAGTCTGTGGATCTGTTCAACTCCCTCTGATCGCGTCATTCTCCTGAGCTGAATTGGATGCTATTGGTGCTGGATCACAGCAGAACCGCCTACAACACCAGATGTTCTGAGGACAAACAGACAGCAATAAGAATTAATATAAAAGTAGCCTATCTGGGTGTCATGCACTGTTAAAATGTCTCGCAAAAAAAGCTGCATATGAAAATATCCAAATAAGTCAAATATATAATTTAGCTAATATTCCTGAAACAATATAAGTGACTGAAGTATTTCAAAAGGTCAGTTCATATAGAAATAAACTCCTGCACGTTCACCTTTTACAGTGCGCGAGCACAATATTAGCGAATTATAGATTACAGAATTTTCAATGCAATGATTTCAACTGCGATGACGACAAAGAAAACAATACTTTAACATACATAAATGGTTATTAGCATTATTGGTTGCATCAAAAATTATAAACTAAATTAAGACGTTTTGGAAAATATCATACTGTTACATTTTACGTCTTAAATTTTTAAATAATAAACAACTTTTTTTTTGCTTTAAGGTAATATACATGAAAACAAGTAAACAACATGTAACCATATTACGTCTCAAAATATTTTGCTTTTAGTAAATAATAATTAATGTCAGTCTGTATATAACGTATATAAATTAAGACTATAATTAAAAACAATGTAGCTTTTTATCTTATAATTGTCAGCATCGAATATACTCGTTGCATTTGATTTCCCCCTTTTTATCGCGTTTTATTTCATTGCTTTTGTAATAAATTCTCAAACCTTTCAGCTGTAAAACCGGGACAATATATTTATAATCTCGAGTCAGATATTTAACAAAGAATCATTTGATTTCTCGCGCAGCTGCTTTTATCTTCATGAAGTGACATTATCTGCATGATTAATAAAGACCCAGATAAAGGCTGATTTAATCTCTCTGCGCATAATATCCATGTAAAATTCATAAGAAGAATCTTTTGTGTTTGAGATCTGCGCAAATTCATTTCGCAGACAGACATCTCAAAGCAATAAACCTGCGAGGAACAAGAAAGAAAGATAAAGGGGGAGTTTGTATCTTTATTACTTTCCTCATTAGTATTCCTCTCTCTTCTAATTATGACAGGCTGATTTACGTCTCCCGTAGATCAAATATGCCTTTCTTCTGAGCATTTCTCTGATTTTTCTTGCCGCTTTATGTGAGATAGACTGCATAAGGCAGATTTATTAAGTTGGCTTGAAAAATCTAAATCATTGCAACATGCTAATCATATAAGAGTTTTTATCAATTAAGATTTCTATAAACTACTGCAAACTTTCTAGGCTTTTTCAAGCCAACTTACTATAGTTTTTATTTTACCCCCCTTCACCTCTGAGAGAAACGGTTCATTTATGTAGACTTTTTATTTTGTTTTATTTACAATAAAAACTAGTAAAATTATTCGTGATATCATTTTTCCACATTATGCATGCATATTGCATTATTTAAATATATATATATATATATATATATATATATATTATTACAAATACTTATTTTTTAACACTGTTTTAACGCAATAAAATAACATTTAACGACATATTTACCACGACAGGCCTATGCTGTTCGTTTTTGTATAACAGACTGAAGTTCAGACGGTTTTTCTTCCTGTCCCACAAATGTTTTAACTTGATATAGCGAACAAAATAATCTTAAAAATCTTTTTTTTTCTTCTCAGAATGCGGGTTTTTCAGCGATTTTATTTTTTATCCTCTAAAATGTTTTAATGGCTTTCGTTTAATCAGTGCTGTATTTGAGATACCTGTAATAAATAATTATTTCATATTTTTTGTTTATGCGAATTTCAAAAGAAACGCGCAGGAGTCGTTGCTATGGTAACCTCATCCCGCGAACGCTCGCTGGCGTGTATTTAGCGCACGCTTTATCACATTCTTATCAGTGTATTGCCTAGTTTTATGTAAATAATACAAAAGAGCAACCCTTGGGTTTCAATAAATAGAGGATAAATGCCTACAAAACCTTCATAACTCTATTAAGGCCATTTCTAGTCCCTTTGTTATTTGTTTTACCCATAAACATTAGCCTATATTAAATTACAAAAATAAAATTATATACATATATATGTGTGTGTGTGTGTGTGTGTAAACAGTGTAAACAAACAGTCATCCACCTTTTTCTTCTACTTCTGGAGAAACGCTGGAGAAAGGGTCTAAGACATGCATAAAGGCTTTTAAAATAAAACGTTAACATTAAACGGCAAGTATGCATAATATAATAATATTGAACACGAGACACAGTCTTGTGAATGCATTATCAGTACTATTGCTAGTGACTGTTGTGTTCTTGCGCCCTCTAGCGTCAACCTGTATTTCTTCACTACAACAAACCACATAACATACAGCCAGTGTTGTTTGATTGATAGCTATTTGCATTGCAACGTACTGTAACATTACCGGCAGTGTTCCACGTTCAGCTCTGACTGTAATAAAATACATTAAAACTGTCAATATTAACGTTTAATGTGGGGAAATGCTCCATCTTAAGAAGACTGTGCATACTTTTAAATTGTAACATATTTAGACAAAAGTTAAGTATGTGCAGGATGATGAGTTAATATGTTATTACAGGAAAAAAAAACATTTGCTAATTAGGTGCAACAGCAAAAAAGATAAATAAATAAAAAAATATTCAACGAGGGATTCTAACCTTATAAAAGAAAGCTAAGGTCGAATAATTGAATAACCAACGACAGAACCCCAGTCAAATAAATTAATTTTAAAGGTTAATTTATTCTTATATGAAGGCATCTAGATATTTACATATTTAATTGCCCATAACTGAAGATACCATAATTGACAAGATGAATACAAATCATTTCCGTAAATTAGCATCTGAAATCTAATTCCTTATTAATTACAACAAATATTGTATTTAAACTAAATAAATAACAACACTAACCTCTCCAATCCTCTAAACTGCTTTGAATCACTAACTATGATCTACAACTCAATAGATTCTTAGTTTGCTGCTTATTAATAGGTTATTATTAATACGTTTATGCATTTGGTAAGATTAGTAAATGGCTAATATTCAAGTGATATGCTAATAAGCAACTAATAGGTGTAACTGTAAATCAAAGTGTTACTGAAATATATATTCTGCCATTAATTGACACTAAATATACACAAACGTTTGTAGAAAATAAATACACATTGGACTTTCCTGTAAATCTGTATTTTTTTTTTTATATCTAAGGATCTTTACTGAAATCTAAATTTGAATTTCATATCGAATAAAAGAAATACAAAACACTTGGGATGTATTTTTCTGTTTTAAGTCACTTGAACCAGGACTCGAAAGGGCTAAAAGTGCCAAAGTGCCATAAAGCAATGTCATTTGCTATCTGTGAGACTGATAAGAATGAAGCTGGTAATTATGAGCAAATCCTCTTCATAACAGCGCTTTATTAAACTCAGGTGGCTTTAATAGCAGCATTTATCAGTAAGACATGTCTATACACACCTGCACAATGGTGTCGGTCAAAAGAGTTGACCAGAAAGTACAGTCTGGTCTGTTAGTGCAGCTCGTCTCAGAAAATGATGCAAAAAATGATCAAACAAATGTCAAGGATTTGTCCCAAAGCAAATCACAGCACATGTGCGAGCTCTTCTTGAAGCCATTATCAGTTTTAAGTCACACATTTTTGGTGACTTCAATACTTCCATCTCATCTGTCAACATGTTATGAGAGGAAACCGCTGAATATTAAGTTGAGGATGTTTGGTATGAATGTTAATTCAGGAAAACCTCCCAATGAGCTTCATTAAAAACCCTCCTGAAAGAGACGCACATCTCATCAAAGCCCTGATCAAATGACTTTTACGATATTAAAGCTAATTCATGTAATCTCCATTTATGTGACACGTTTTCTTCCAAATGGAAAATATTGCATGTAAATACATTTAACAAGTGAGGAAAACAAACCAAGCTCTTAAACTGTTTATTGTGGTGACGTTTAATTGGTTCCGTACGGCAGCAGCATCTGCAGCTAATTCAGATTAAACCTGCTTCAGCGACAACAAATTTGTGCAGGGCATATGATGCAAAACTGAATCATTTAACAACAAAAAAAAAACACAGACTAGTTGCTGCATATTGGGGAAAAAAAGGAATATTTAGCATTTTTATGTTTCTACATCTAGAAAGTATGTTTTTACATCAAGCAAACAAACAACTGCATATATATATATATATGAAAAAAGAAAGGAAGATTTTTGACAAATAAAAATGTATTGTTTTGAAGGAATAGTTTACCCAAAAATGAAAAGGTGCTGAAAAATGTATTCATCCTCATGTCATCCAAGAAGTAGTTGAGTTTGTTCTTTAATGCAAACATATTTGCTCACAGATGGATCCACAGCATTGAATGGGTGCCGTCAGAATGAGATATTTCACAGAAAGCAATATCTGGGCTCATATTTTAGCCAGACACTACAGTTTAAACATGTCTTAACAATGGATTTGTTTCTTACAAACACACCGTTTTCCCCTTCATAAGATGTTAAGAAATAATTCTAACGGCACCCATTCACTGCAGAGGATCGACTGGTGAGCAAGTGGAACGCTACATTTCTCCAGTGAAGCAACAAACTCAACTTGGATGGTCTGAGAGCGAGTAAACTTCCAGCATACGTTCATTTTTGGGTGAACCATTACTTTACAATCAGATTAAAGTTAAATATCAGCATTCATATTAGTTCTTGGGGCATACTTAATTAAATTATAAGAAGACTGCATTTATCTTTCAGTTTAGTAAATAGAAATGTTGATTTGCCATTTTTGTCGCCCTGACAGAGTTCTAAAGGTTAAATATTTCACACAAGTCAAGTCGCACATTTGATACGATGAGAGGTTTTGATTTATTTATTCATTTTCAGGGTTCATTACTTCATTATTTAGAGCTTTACTAGTTTTATTGTCCTGTGGCAAAGGTTCCTCTGAAGCTAATGGAAAAACAACCTTCAAAAGACTCTATCAAAGCTGAAATGACACGGGCTTCAGAGGCTGCTTAGACTGGGAGGTCTTCAGGCTGTGCTGTAAACGTCTGGTAGCCCAACTTTCTTTCCATGACGGCAGAACTAGACATCAGAAGTGCTCAGAGGCAACACGTCCATTAAGAACATTGTTATCCATAATGTGTCAGATTTTTACACAACAAATGTCTCAGTGAAACTTCTCACCAAAAATGAGCATTCTGTTATTATGCCAACGACTGCCACTGATCCCAGGTCAGAGCTATTTTCACGTTCTCAGTCACCTGAATTTTAATGAGTAGCACCTGACGATGATTAAGAAAGCGCTGAAGCCTGCGATCTTAAGATTGAGTGTATCCATATATTGCTTGCAACTTACCTGTATACTCACCTGTTTCACTGATCTGTATGATGTATCCACGTAGTACCTGTCTACAAACAGCCTGAACCTCACTTGATGTGCGGAGCAAATGGATCAGCACTACACAATTAAGATACAGGAGCTGTCACTGGGACGGTACCTGTTAGGTTCAAATATGTACACTTTAGGTACTACTTTTGAAAATGTACCGCCCCAGTGACAGCTTTCCTACCTTTACTGCTGAGAGTGTCTTAATTTGCGCTGAAGGCTATTTCCTGTTTCCTCCTAAGTCTTAGAAATAGCAGAATGTTTCACTCAGAGTGAAATATAACAAACACATACACACATGAACCCACTCTCAGTCTCTCTCCAAACGCATCAGTAAATCACACCCTGC
>JAUCMT010000105.1:27052259-27065251 GCA_032357475.1 Enteromius thamalakanensis
GATCAGACACACTGATGCTGGACAATACACTGTTTCCTTTGTACCAGGAGAGAGTCACATGACTCACATTCACCACTAAACACAACAATGAACAATTCTGCTGTGATGAAGATGAAGAGCAATCCCTGATAATGACAGGAACGGGCAGAAGAGCTGAAAACATGAGAGAATAAACAGGCAAAACATAACTGTAGACTGTACTGTAGAAAAATTTAGTCACTTGAACAGCAAAAATGTGGTGTGTTCCCTTATGATTTACAGCAAAATAAACTGTAAAAGATCTACTGTGGCATATTTTACATTTATCAATTTAGAGGAGGCTTTTAGCAACTTTCAATTTTACGGTAGAATACCGTTAAATGCACAGATTTGAGAAAAGCATTTTTAATTTATGTAATTATTCAAATTTCACATTTTTTAAATTTAATAAACAAACTTTGATAACATTGATAGATATCAATAGAAATGGAGTAATAGTAATTCCACTGAAAGTCTTGAGCTACTCGCCGTAGACAGAAACATTACATTTCTTTAAAGTTATTCTTGGTGATCTCAAACTTATATATTCCAGAAAACTATATGCAGCACATAGTGAATTCATGGCTTCTCCAACCCACGTATGACTGACATGCATGTACTTGCATCAAAAAAAAAAGTCAAATTTGGCCCTGGGCTCTCTGAGGACATTAAACAGCAGGATGGAAGGTAAACTGACTTTAAATGATTATATACTCAATGGCTGCATTCAACAAGTCAAGACAGAGATGACTGCAGCTGCCGTGTGAGAAAAGCTAAAATATTTTTATGATCAGCAGCTCATGTCTTGAAGAGTCATACATTTGATGTGTCCTGGACACTTGGCCTTTGGTCTATATCAGTTTTTAGTGTGTATTATTATGTGTGTGAAATTTGTTCATGACTCCCTGGACAGTTCAACTGACTGCTGCTTTTCATAAAAATCATTTTGTTCTATTTTGAGACGCATATGTGACCCTGGAGCATAAAACCAGTCATAAGGGTCTTTTTTATTGGGAAATTATAAATAATCTGAAATCATGTTTGAAATGAGAAAACAATATTTGTCTGAGATACAACTATTTAATCAAAAGTCCCTTATTTCTTGTTTACACGTAGGGTCTTTGACCCCAAGGATCTTCAACGTAACCATAAAAAAACAATACATTTTTAATGATACAAATAATATATCATTTTGTTCATTTACTTCTCATCTATACATTAATGCTGTGTTTTCGACGATATTAAGTACTTTGGGACCTATTTACCACAAAATTCCTCAAGTACATTTTTAGTTTGCTTGTAAAATATAAATTTTTTACGGAAAAGTCACTTAAATGATGGCATAAATTTTATTTCAGTTGTTTCTGAATGTTGATCTAGGTGTTGGGTGTATAAATCTGCCATCTGTTGGTTGAAGATAAACCTATGGGGGTTACAGTTTACCTAATAATTTGTTTTGACCAATAGGGGGCCCATAAAGACCCATTCATTTTACTGGTAATGACCAACTGAACATTTCACAACTACTGTGATTTCTTTTCTGAATTTATTTATATATTACCATTGGAAAAGACATTAAAAATAAATGTGTGTGTGTGTGTATGCGTGTGTGTGTGTGAGAGAGAGAGTGTGTCTAAAAAGTGCTGTCTGCGGCAAACAATGTAAGAGTGTGTGTGTGTTTGTGTGTGTGTAAGTTTGTGTGCGTGTGTGTTTGTGTGTGTGTATGTAAGTTTTTGTGTCTTTGTGAGTGTGTCTTTGTATGTGTGTGTGCGTAATGCATGTGCGTGCGTGTGTGTGTGCGCGCATTTGTGGGTGTTGGTGTGTGAGGGCAGGTCCGTGAATTATGTCGCACCACTTCACATCTTTCTTCTGCATCTGTGGCTAATTTTATTTGCCACGTTTTATAAAAATGTTCTCTGTCGATCCAGTTTTGAAGTCATACATGTGTGTGTTTATGTGTCTGTGAGTGTGTGAGCATGTTTTTTCTACATTAAATTTGTACCCTAGCACTAGACTTTCTTTTCGGTGTGAAAATTTTCAGTTATGCTGGGTTTAGTGGTTTTTTTATTTTGACGAATAAAAAAACTGTTTTATTTCATTTCCCATTGATTTTCAATTGGGCTCATATTGACCCCAAAGACCCTATTTGTAAAAAAAAAATGGATTAACGATCGCATCACTAGCGTTTCGGAGATTGCTAGTGCCTTCATTTCCCTTCAGCCGATCTCCTGAGTTCTTCCCTTACCTCCTTTTACTTCAAGAAAATAAAAACTGCATTATTGACTCTCATTTATGTCTCATTGTTCCTTTAAAAGAACGTTACAGAATAAAACCACCCGCTGCTTGACATCAATGGCAATACCTTTACATCGAACTCCAATCACCTATGGTATAACGACGATACAAGGTACACCACTTGATTGCAAACCTATAAACCTGTGTACTCCTCAAGTCACTCCAGATCGGCTGCCTTCATACTGAGGAGATCCGTTTTCTGGTTTTGCGAAATGCAACCATTGATCTTGTTCTGGGCCACCCATGGCTTGTACGTCATGATCCTGTTATCAATTGGACCACTGGTGAGATACTGAAATGGAGTCAACCATGTAAGCGTCATGCCTTAAACCCTGTAAAAGAACTTGGGTATCTGATGTGACATGCTGTTCCACCTCTATAGAAAGTCCAGAAACCAGTCACGTTACTTCAATCCACTCTGAATACCAGTCCTATCAGGATGTGTTTAGCAAACAGGCTGCCACTCGTCTACCACCTCATCGTCACTGGGATTGTGCTATAGACCTTGTTCCAGGTGCCAAACTGCCCAAAGGTCGTGTGTATCCCCTATCCTTACCGGAACCACAGGCCATGCAAGAGTATGTAGAGGAAGAGGTTTCATACCTTATTTATTAATTTCTTTTTTGTGGCTAAAAAGGATGGAGGCCTCAGGCCATGTATTGACTATTAAATAGTCAGACTGTTAAATTTGCTTATCCCTTGCCCTTAGTACCAGCCGCTCTAGAGGAACTTCGCCAAGCTAAAATTTACAGTAAATTTGACCTTATAAGTACCTACAACTTAATTCGTATCAGATGAGGGGACGAGTGGAAGACGGCCTTTGTAAGCACTATGAATATCTGGTTATGACGTTTGGGCTTGCACACTCACCCTCAATTTTTCAAAACTTCACGAACGTGATCCTGCGTGACATTCTGCACCAATTCGTCTTAGTATACATAGACGACATACTAGTTTACTCACCTGATTTGTCTACTCACCAAACCCATGTTTAGCAGGTTCTCCAAAGACTCCCAGAACATTCAGCAGGTGTTGCCATGGAAAGTCCCAAGGTTGAGGCGGTCCAACACTGACCCATTCCCACCACGGTGAAAGCCCTCCAAAGCTTTTAAGGCTTTGCCAATTTTTATCGAAGGTTTATCCAAGGATACAGCCAAATCACAGCCCCTCTCACTTCTTTACTTAGGGGAGGAAAAAAGACCCTTCGCTGGACCATCGAGGCCGACAAAGCTTTTAGCCACCTGAAACAAGCATTCTGCTCAGCTCGGATTCTTCACCATCCCGATCCCCAACGTCCATTTATCGTAGAAGTGGATGCAGCAACACTCGGTGTAGGATGTCACACTCTCACAGTATCACGGTACACTGCAAAAAATGCTTTCTAAGACAAGATTTTTTGCCTTCTTTCCAGACAAAATATCTAAACATTCTGAAATCAAGAAGAATTTTCTAGACAAAAAACAATTACTGTCTTGTTGTCAGAAAAAGCAAGCTAAAATTAAGTGAGTTTTTACTTGAAACAAGCAAAATAATCTGCCAATGGGGTAAGCAAAATAATCTTGTTTTCTGTTTGAAATAAGAATATTATGCTTATCCCATTGGCAGATTATTTTGCTTGTTCTAAGCAAAAAGTTACTTAATTTGAGCCTGTTTCTTCTAAAAACAAGATAGTAATTGTTTCTTGTCTAGACAATTCTTGTTTTCAGAATCTTTAGATATTTTAACTGGAAACAGGACAAACAATCTCGTCTTAGAAAACATTTTTTGCAGTGTACTCCTGTGCTCCACCCATGTGCCTATTTTTCCAAAAAAACTAACCACCGCAGAACAAAATTAAAAATGTTGAAAATCGAGAACTTTAAGCCATAAAATTGGCATTTGAAGAATGGCGTCAGTGGCCTGAGGGGGCTCAACAACAAAAATTTGGACATTTATAATAGTGATCAATTTCTAATGTAGCCTAGTTACCTCAGTTGCAGTCTGTTCTTCATCATGATGATGAATCAGAATCACATGACTCTGAATAAATAAAATACTAAAATTAATGCAGCAAAAAAATCTATCTATTCAGTTGACTGACAGATACTTATATGTATCCAGCTCGATGATTTAGTTTTAGGGGCTTCTGGTAATGTGCACTAGAGTTAAAGATATTCACAGAACACATTACATCTTTTTCAAGTAGCAGAAATTCAAAACCAAACAAATAGGAAACCTCAAAAAGCCTCATTAAACCTGAAAACCCCCCAAAAAACTACATTATGCAAGGAACTTTTCGGTAAATTACGTAAAAGAGATGCTTGCACATTTAACATTTTGCTACTAAAAGTGAAGTATAAACCAGAAGCAAGATGTCACAATTAAAAAAGACCTTTGTGTGGTTTCTTAAATGCACAATCATTGTCTATAAACATGCTTCTTGTAGAACTTCTCATTCTCCTAAGAAGTCATTAAAAGCCACACAAACAGTAAGACATTGCGCAAAACAGTCTGCAGTATTTGAGGGGATTTTATGCTTGAAATCTTAAAGGTTTCCCTGTGGCTTGGTACGCATGTTGGATCTAAATAAAGTGACTTGTCAAACGGCCACAGGAAGCTCTTAACGTTTGTGAAGCCAAAACAGAGGCAGATTCCAGGAAACAAATTACTCTGTGGCAAAACTATCCCGTTTGCAATTAAGATACGAATGGGGGTAAGATGTGCCAGGAAGAAACGCTGCGCTACTATGCAATAAATTTGACTGTTTAAGGTTCAAATGAACATCAATCACTTTGCTACCAATGAATGGCACCAGTGAATGGGTACTTTGCAACTATGTGTCAACTAGCAGTCATTAGAGTATAAGTGGATTAGTAGTGTCTGCTTAATATCTTCCAACACTTTATTTTGAAGGGTACACAAAATACTACTTACTGACTATCAGACGCTTTGCAGGTGTGTGTCAACTTATTCTACTAACCCTAAACCACACCTTAACAGTCTACTCTGAGAGTTAGTAGACATGTAGTTGAGAATTAATGAGAATTTGACATGAATTAATTATTTATATAGTGCTTTACTCTGTATGGCCATACACCCCAAAGCGCTTTACTATCATTTGGGGGGGTCTTTCCTCATCCACCACCAGTGTGCAGCATCCACTTGGATGATGTGACGGCTGCCACAGGACCATGGCGCCAGTGCGCTCACCACACACCAGCTACAGGTGGAGAGGAGAGAGAGATACAGCCAATCAATGGATGGGGATTATTGGGAGGCCATGATAGACAAGGACCAGTGGGAATCTGCCCAGGACACCGGGGTTACACCCCAACTCTTTACGATGAGTGTCATGGGATTTTTAATGACCACAGAGAGTCAGGACCACGGTTTAACTTCTCCTCCGAAAGACGGCGCTCTTTTGACAGTATAGTGTCCTCGTCATTATACTGGGGCATTAGGACCCACACAGACCACAAGGGGAGCACCCCTTGCTGGTCTCTCTAACACCTCTACCAACAGCAACCTAATTTTCGGTCTCCCGTCCAGGTACTGACCAGGCTCAACCCTGCTTAGCTTCAGTGGGCAACCAGGCTTGGGCTGTGATATGTAGTTACAAAGTTACTTATAGTTAGTGGAATGGTCTAAATGGACTATTGAAATTAAGTGTAACCAAAGATTGTAGTGGAGCCCTCATAAAGCAGCACCTCTTTTCACTCCCTGTTGATTAAAAGAAAAAATGCATGAAGTGTTCAGACTTTTTTTCGGGGGGAATAATAAAACACACAATTCAGCCAGCATTCAACAATGGTAATCACATTTATACAAGAAAGAAAATTCAAATCAGTTGACAATGCAAATGACAAACACACAGCAGGTTCATCTAGAGGCAAGACAATGACTTGAACTGGATGATAAACACTAAACTGTGAACAGGAGTTTATTTACGCAGTGCAGTAACTATGTTTTATTGTAATTGTTCGTGTGTCCAAACACTCAACTATTCCCAACATAACACAAAAAAATATTGGGGAACATACAAGCTACATTCCTAAACATTTAAATTAGTCTTCATATAAAATCATTAAATAATTAAATGAAAGAGTACAATGAAATAGCAAATTAAATCCTCATTTTAATTTTGAAAAATAAAAAATAACTCTGCATGCATTCCTATGGGACTTTAGTTAAATAAATGAATAAAATGAAAACATCATCAGTGTGTAATTTTCAGATATTATGTTAAAGTATAATTTTGGTTCCTAGATGTATAAACCTGGGACTGGTTTTCCAGACAGGTTACAAATTCTTGGATTTTAGATGATATTCAATAGATATAAAAAACAACAGGCTAGACCGATGCTGGAGAAATTTGGTTTGAAAGTCTACTGACTGCCACAGACATGAAAAAAAAAATCAGATTTGTGGTTAATATCAGATTTAAAAACAGAATTTAAATAAAAATCCAACATAATAAATGAAAAAATAGTGGTTAGAACATGTAACAATAATATAGCTGCTTGAACATTATAATCCACGCTGTAAAAAACAACAAAATACATCGGAGTGTTTGCTTAAAGTCTCACAGTGAAGGTGTCAAAGCATCTGAATGAACGGTCACTAATCACCCAGACACTCAATGTTTTCAAACTGAACACTTTCACCTGAGACACCCCCAAATAATAACACTGTACTTTCACCAATGATCACCAGAGCAGTGGCACACGGAGCAAATCACGTGACTCTGAGCTTGCTGTCTCAACTGCTTCTGGTTTACTAAAACTGAACGGCTCATGATAATGTTTGTTCTGGATACTTAAAAAAAAAATAAATTCAAAAGAAAGGAATGAGAAATATTTAGCATAAAGCAAAAGGGTTGCACTTTTTGTTTCTTTTGCATTTAAATTTTTCCCATATTCCCATTACTGCAATAATAATAATTGTCTGCTAAACTTTAAAGCCTTTATATAAAATGCATTGTAAAAGTAGCTGCAATGCATTAATTATGCTTTGTAACGCATTTGTATGACTGTAACAACTGAATTGCAATCATTGCATGAGTGCATCAAACAAACCTTCAAATATTGTAATGCATTTTAACTTTGGTTGCAATTATTTATTTTTAAAGATAATGCATTATAACATTTATTGTGAATACCTATATAATGCATTGTGCATAAAGGCTTTATGTGTTACCAAAAATTGAATAAATGAGATTTTGAAAAAATGCAAATTATAAAAAAAAAAAAAAAAAAAAAGTAGGGATGCATCGATAATCATCGACTTATTTGTACGAATTCAGTTTCAATCTTGTGAAATTGTCTCATCGTTATGGTCTTTAAAAATAGCTTGTCTTCTTTATTTCTTACTTATTTCTTCAAATCTTGTGAAGAAATACTACTGTGGAAATATTAACTTAACTAAAAAAGCCTCAAAATACCACCATAAATGTCAGAAACAACAAATGGACGGTCAGGAACATTATCCAAGTGTTCGAGCACCACTGAACATCATAACATGAGACTGCAAGAGAGTAAAACCTCAGTAAAACATAAGCAGGGCTTACTGGAGAGACAGATCAGTTCAGGAGGAACAGGAAGACAGAAAGAAAAAAAACAAAATACTAAAACAATGCATTCCTGAATCATCGCTTGTCTATGTACAAGGGTTTGTTCAGAGTGTTTTTGTTCTAATCTCTTTTTCCAGACAAACACAAACATGTTGTTTCAGAAGTCCTGTAACAGTGCAGTGAACTGGCTCCATTTCCAAACAAAACAGAAGGCATGCGGTCACCGTACAACCGAATAAGAAAAAAAAAATACTCTTCCAACTCTATGCAAGACACAAGAACAGAGACTTTGGGGCTCAAATAAGAGTTTGTCCAAGTGTGACCCTTCATAAAGTCATGGCGGTAACAGCATCTCAGTCCAGCAGCCAGAATAAGTCAGAACGCAATACTTGTCGCATAATAAATGAAACAAGGTAGTGGTTTTGATTTGATCACTGTAGCGATGGAGATTCGCTCACGTCCAAAGCTCTTTAGGAAAAAGCAGCATCAACTTAAGAGAGACTGAACTTGACTTTATGAAATATTTGTTAATTGTATGAAAAAAAAAAGGCGAACAATATCCTTATTCATCCCCTCTGTCAAACTAGCGGGGTTCTGTTGTACTTTCACAGAGTCTCTTCTCAGATCAGGTCTTCAGAAGCCAGAAGAACGTGAGAGTTAGGCCTCGGAGCCAAGAGATGTTCTGGTGGGACTGGGCGGCAGACGGGCCGCGGCGCTGTGCTCCGTCCGGAAACTATATTCATACTGACACAGACACAGACAGAGTCAAACACCATCTGAGAGAGAGAGAGCACACACTGACCTCTAGTGGATCACTCAAAAACAGCTCAACTCCACTGATCTAAAACTGCATTCAACATACCCTTTTAAACTAATTACACTAATACAAATTAGGCAATATAACACTATATATAAGTCAAAATGCTATTTTTTTTATCTTATATTACTTTAGTATGACTGATACTAAATCCTTGTATTACTATAGTTTTTTTATTAATTTAAATTAATTTTGTTTTCATTTTAATTTAGCTTTTTGTTCAAATGACAAAAAATAAAGTAAAAATTGATTTAATTGAATAAAAAAACAATAATAGTGTAAGGATTTTAATATTAGTCACACTAAAGTAACATTAGATCAAATATGGCATTTTCTCTAATATTGTTTTTGTTATTTTTAATGTGTATATAGTTTTTATTTGAAATATTTGACTTCTAAAACAGAAACGTATAAACATAGTATAAACATTGCATTGGCAACTAACTTACAATAAATGTATGATTTTTATATTTTATTTTAGTATACATTTCAAATAACAAAAAAAGTGTTACATTTACTTGTCTGATATATATTTATGATTACAAGAAATTTATTTTATGACATGTTTTTAGTTAACTACAATAACCCTGATGTTTTACAGAGCATCATGAGAATAATAAATACACAAATACACATAAAAAATATTGGGCAGATTTGATGTGAAATTCAATTGTGTTTATATGAATACCTCTTTATTTACAAAAAAACCATTTACTACATCCTAAAACTCTTTAAATAGCCTTTATAATCAATAACCATTATTGATTGCAACACCCAGCCGTTTTGCTCATTTAAAGGTTAAAACATAAATTTCAATAAATAATTAAACATAGTATTGATAATAATCACAATATAAATTCATTCACAAAAAATATAATGCATGAAGGAGTTACCTTCGCAAACTATAACGTTAACTATATTTAATAACCTTGTGTTTGTAGTTACATTATAGTTTGGTTCTTGTGTGAATCCTTAATATAGGTATAACTTACTGTGGACAAGATAGGATAGGAATAGGATATGTCAGATGACTTTATTTTAGTCAATAATACTTTTTATACAGTAATATTAAATATTAAAGTTAAAATAATGTTTTTTTTGCATTTACATGGGTCACAAATAAACTAGCGCTCGTCACGGGTGAAACTCAACAGATGCTCACCTCCTTCTCAATCTCTGCCAGTGATTTGATTCTGATGCCCATTAGATCCACCTGCTGCAGCTGTAACACAGAGAGACATGATCAGACCTACAACAACAAACTCCTCCTCACGGGCCACATCAGGTCTAACGCTAGTTTTACTCTTTTAAAATCTACAACATATGGTTAACTCTCTTAGGCCTACAGAGTGTTTAAGAGTTCTTATGAAGCACACGATTGGTTGAAAACAGACTCACATCACTGGAGGCACATGCAAACTTCTCCGAAATCATGAAAGGCACTCCATCCATAGCTGAAAAGTCAAAAAGTAAGAGTTCACCAGAGGTCATATATTTTGCCTCAGAATGTTAACATATCATTGGCTGATGACATCTACAAAATACAATGATAAAATAAGACCACAAATGACCGCCTTATTCATAAGTGGCTCTGGATTCTAAATGAATAAATGTAAATAAAACTAAACAAAGACATTTTTTTCCTGTAAATGTGTGAGAAACGAGAAGCGTGCTGTAAAAAGGAGAGCTTCGAACAGAAGGAGAGAGCTTGTGAGTCATCACTGAACACCATCTGGAAGAGTTAAACAGATTCCACCTCCAGAAGGGTTCGTTATTACATCCCTAACGACAGCAGTCATGAATCCACACGTCACTGGAGCACTGATGGGATTTCAGACAGCATTACTACATGCACTGACCTTCATCCCTACCGTGAGCTACTCGCTCAGAGACGCACAGTAGATCTGAGATATAACGCTTGGTGTTGGTGAATATTTAACACTTTCTCACCTGGTCTTACAGATGAGGCTTAGTCTTAGCTGATTTGTAAATCTGAGCTGTTTCTACTGAAAGAAACCTGCACTGACTGATCTTAAAACATGTCAGTGTTTTGTCTTTAGATGCACACCAGGGGCCTGTTCCATAAAACAAGTTTACCAAATAAGCCAGGCTTAAAGCAGATAGTCCGACTTATTTTAAACCAAATGAACTGGCAATAAGTCAGAATAACTGAATTAAACCTGGCTTATTTGGTAAACTTGTTTTATGGAACAGGCCGCAGGAATGCATTTTCTAAGCCGTGTTTATAAACATTACTTCCATGTCCTAACTATGGCCTAATCCTGGTTTTAGTCTAAGCCCTGTATATGAAACCTGTATTTTTTTGTCTTTTTGGCTCACCAAGGCTGCATTTATATGATTAAAAAAAGTAAAAATAGAAGTAAATTTATAAATCACTGTTTCTAATATATTCTAATATATTTACAATTTAATTTATTTCTGAGATCAATTATGAATTTCCAGCATCTTTGCTCCAGTCTTCAGTGTCATGATCCTTCAGAAAACATTGAAATATGCTGCAATTCTGATTATAATAAATTTTGGAAACAGTTGCTGCATCATATTTTTGATTAAATTTTTTCAGGTTAGTATTTATTGTGACTTTTGATTAATTTAATGCATCCTTGCTTTTTTTCAGGATCTGATAACTAAATTGTGATTATTCTTTTTGTTAAAGCATGCAAAATTCTAGATTGGAGCTCTACGATTATTCTGTCACTCATTGGTGATTTTATGATACAGTTCTCTCTACATCAATGTTGATATTGAAGGTCAGGTCAGGTGGTTTTGGTACCAGAGATGGCATAGAGGTTGGAGTTCTGGTGTTCAAAGTCTGGTCTGGTTGTGCTTTTTCTGAAACATGCCGGCAGGGTCATGGATATGTGCCTGCAAAGAAACACAACAGGAAAACAATTATCACTTAATCAAATAAATATTCAACATCTCTTCCTTCTCAGATCTCACTATTATCACAGCGGTCTGTGTGTCCTTACAGATGCTTTCAGATCAAATGTCATCACCAATGACAACCTTAATGAAGACCGGAGGATGTTTCTGTAAGACAGGCGTGCAAACTGTGATATTTCAGGAGATCTACATCCTAATAAAAAGATGCTCAGTTAAATATAGAATTTCCATAGCTTTTTTTAAAGCTTTATTTTTAGCAGTAGTGTTTTAAAGAAAGTCAAAAATAGCTTTGATATCTTCAGTAGCAGTTCTTTAAAAAGCACACCAAACAATGTGTTAGATAGCTTTCAAAGTACAAACCGCTCAGAAAACCATTGTCTTTGGTCATTGTGTATAGCCTACATCACGAGTGTGTTTCATAAATGGCATGACAAGTTCCATTCCATATAGATATTTTTAACGCAAGAACCAGTGTTTTTAAGTATTATTTATATATTTTTTTCACTAATATTGTGCATTAGCTTTCATTTTAAGCACTTTTTTAAAGTTTAAGTAATTTTATCTATAATTTTATTTTATTTTAGTTTGCAATTTTACAAACCGGTCAGGGTTGGTTGACCTGAAACCAATCAATAATACAGAGCTTCAATGAGCCACTATAGAGTTCAGGGAACTAATTTGAACTAACTTCTTGGTAATGTAGTTCTGCATATCCTCACAAACATTATGTTATAGAAACTCATTTTTGGGATTAAGCAACTGCTGCTAGCACAGAGCTGTGTTTTTAGCACAGATCCACACATTAACAGGAGACCGCTTGATGGGAAACACCCACCATTAAACACACTCATAACACGACTAAGTCACCGCACACATGACATACGCTCTGCCCAGTCGATGTTTTCAGAATGTACCGTATGTGTTCTGCTGGCAGCTGCAAGGGAAACTCCACACATCATGAGGAACAAAACAACTGTATAGAATTTGGTCGTGTTGGACGGCTGCTATTCTACTCTTTATGATTTGGAAAAGATAGCTGCCTGGGATAGTGGTTGTACACACAGAATTAAATGTTTCCTGTTCAAAAGGGTGTGTTTCGATAAGATGTTTAATGTTGTTGAAAGAAGTCTCAGAAGTTCTGCTTCATTTATATGATCACAAATATATATATATATTCTTCAGAAATCCTTCTAATATGCTGATTTGCTGCTCAAGACACATTTCTGATGATAAGAAATGTTGTGGAATTTCATATGTTTATGGAAACCATCAATTTTATGGAATTATTTCTGTGCCAATAAAAATGAACAAAACTTTATAAAACTGAACATAACTTTCCAAGAAACGATCAAAAATATGCCACTGCAAAAGAAGAAAAACACAATGAAAATGAAAAAATGAACTCAG
>JAUCMT010000105.1:27065351-27089522 GCA_032357475.1 Enteromius thamalakanensis
TTAACTATGCGAAGTGATATGGAACTGTAATGCGGTCAAGAGAGCTGCCTGGAACTACGTTCGCTGTGCGTTTCCTTTAAAATAATTGCACACCTCAGAACGTTCGTCAGCCAATCAGATTCAAGCATTCAACGGCATGTTAAATTCGTGCGACTGAGTTCATTTTTTCATTTTCATTTTTCTTCTTTTGCAGTGGCATATTTTTGATTGTTTCTTGGAAAGTTATGTTCAGTTTTATAAAGTTTGGTTCATTTTTATTGGCACAGAAATAATTCCATACACTTTCCTTTTTTTCAGGATTATTTGATTTAAAGATGAAAAAAAAAATGTAAATTAAAAGTTATTTACGGTCATTTAAAAAAAAAAATACAACACATGCTTGCACAAGTATTATATATATATGTTAAGAGTTTATTTGCAGAAACTGATAACTCGTTTTTAAAAATTCTCTGTATTTCAATCAAACTGCAGTTGGGTTTTCTTTTTTATTTTTGAGTTATCCGTTTTTGTTAATAAACCCTTCAGATACATATACACACACACACACCATACTGCATATCTCACAGACTTTGAATTTTACAGTGTCCATTACAGGAACAAAATCATTTCCAGTTTTAGATTTCGATATGTAAATAACAGCTGTTATGACTGGCTAACATCCACAGACTGGTGTCATTTGTCAAATAGTCAAGTGATTAACCTATCTTTTTCTACATTTTGTATGTTTTTTTTTTCCCCCTCCACAAAAAAAAAACAATTGTGTTTTCCATGATACGATCCTTGAATTGTTGTGCAATGCTGTGAGAAAGAGTCCAGACATGTGTTTCAGGGCCACTCCCTCACTGAGATGCATTTCTGCTTATGTGACTTCACTGAAGCTGTATCCTGTTATAAATATATCTAATAAGATCACGAACGGACAGTATCAAGAGAGCAGACAGACAGAGAGGAAACCATGAGAGGGAAACAGCTGGAACAGACACTTCCCATTTGTGTCGGAGAAACGCCTGGGGTGTACAAAACCCTGAGACACAAACAAGCCCATAAACATCAAGCATGGGAGAAAACGTACACATTTTACACAAGTTTAGCATGTGAAAACACTCTAAATAGCTTCATTAGTCCAGTTATATCATGGAAAACAGGATGTTTTGTGATTACTTGCTTGTTTTAACATGTTTATTTAGTAGCATGCATTAATTAAAAGTGACATTGAAGACATCTATAATGTTATAAAAGATTCAAATAAATGCTCATCGAAGAATCCCAAAATAAAATGTGCACTGAAAACAAATTTGCACTGAAATATTTAGCAGCAAAAACATAAATAAGATATCTAATATTAGATCATTAAAACTTTAGGACATTGGGATGATTTCGTGTGACCCTAAAGCTGCTGAAAATTCAGCTTTGAATCACAATAATAAATTAGACTTTAAAATATATTCAAGTAGAAAGAGTTATTTTGAGTTGCACTAATATTTTACAATATAAGTGTTTTACTGGATTTTGTTTAACAAAAATAAAATGTATTCTTGGAGAACAAGAGACTTCAAAATAAACCCCAAACTTTTGAATTATTATTATGACAGCACAACCATGAGCTTATTAAGACATTACCTGCTGGTATTCAGTTTCATGCATTAGGTACTGACTGTGTGAGAAGAGTAAACTGAAATGTCATGTTGACTTATGATTCAGCTTGTGAATTGAATATGCTGTGAACAGACCACAGCTCATTTATTCCTGAATATAAGAAATACTGTGCTGGACCTGCTAGTTAAAGGGTCAGTTCAACCAAAAATCAAAATGAGCCTAACCCTGAAGGCATTGATGTATATGAACTCCTTCTTTCAGATGAAATTATACATTAAAAATGTGTTTTTTTAGTTGAACTAACCTTTAACAAAGTGTTTTACCCTTCAGTGTTCCTCTTCCTTCTCTCAGTTTGTCTCACTAGCTCTTTCTAATCTGCAGCTGTTGCAACAAATGTGGTTCACACTTCCTCAGACATCACAAACACGTACTTGGGCAAGACTGGCGCTGGAGTGGAGTTGTTGGTGACGGTCTGGATGTTATTGGTGTTGTTGGTGGTGGAGTTGTTCTGTACAGGGGAAGAGTCCTGGGCCCGTGGCACCTTTCCCATACGGTACCAGATCCCCATATTGTTCAGTTCTCTGTGAGGAAATACAGAATTAAAACCATTCCACAAAACCACACCAACAACCAGAACCACAAAACACAGACACAAGCAATAAAATCAGCCAGAGATCCACAGATACAGCAGGATGAGAAAGACACATGAAACAATTGTGTCCCGATACATTAGGCCTCATGACAATACATTACAGATGTTGAATATTGCTCAGAAATGTTTAACTGTTTTAATTAGAAATGCTCAATGAAAAAAATAGTTAAGCTATTATTAACATTAACAGCTATTGATATAATGAATATGATATGAATATTCTAAACAATATTTCTATGCATTTCTTTTAAACATTTATTATTAGTATTATTCGTATCATTATTCAATAAATAAATAGTTTGAGATTATTCATGATGGAAAAACTAATATTGTTAAAAAACTATTTAATATATATTAATCAATACTATATATATATATATGTGTGTGTGTGTGTGTGTGTATAATCCATCATTTATATTAGAAATCTAATTATAAATGTTTATATTATAAATGTTTGTGTGGTAGAATTTGTTTTTAAATAAAAATAAATTAATTAATTAAAAATAAAAGTACAATAAATATACCTGCAATTTTTGTCTACACACAATTGAAAAGATTTAAATTCATGGCAATTTGGAGACTTCTCCTAAATAAATATAAAGCTGTTAGGTAACACTTATCTTCCTAATGTAGTTTACTTTTATACTGTAAATTAAAAACCTCCAAAATACCCACAATATATAATAAATAGCCCAGCTACACAGTACAATTCATTTTCTCACTGATAATGTTTGTAAAGATTGGTAGGCCGGTCTTGTATGTAAAGAGTTTGTGACTGACCCTATAAATGTATACTGTGGCGGTGCCTGTTTAGAGCGTCCTAAGATACGGATATCGCAGATGGCAGCTTCAGTGGAGTCTCTCGGGATGAACTTAATACATAACCTCCTCTTCCTGAACGCCGGCTCCTCTGGAGAAAGAAAGAGAGGAACGGGGCATGTTGAAGAAAGTGAAAGGGGGATGGAGTTTAAAACAGAAAGACAAAAGAGACCGAACGAGGTCAGTGCTGGAATTAAAAGAGGATCATTTCACACAGTCGATTAATTATTTAACAGGAAATAGAAACTGAATCCACAAGCTTTTAAACGCCACATATCAGGCTGCATCAGTAAAAGAAAATACATTAGTAGGAAAACAAGCTCCTTTTAACTTCTTCTAAAGGCTTTTAAAGATGGAGCAGCAAATAAGCTGGAGAATGCATCTGTAAAAGATCGAGAGGCGATACGAGCGGAGCTTACGTGTGTCCACGGTTTCCTGAATGGGAATGAATCCCACAGGCAGTGTGTCCTTGATGTCGATGAGCTTCATGTCTACAAGGACATTTCCTAAATGACTCTGTGGAGACACACAGGAAGCACATCTCTTCTGGTGACCTAGTTTACATGCTTTAGGAATTCAAATTATGACTATAAGCATGAAAAAAATAAAAACATATACCAAAAATGTAGATTTTGCACAACCAATTTCCACCTCTTACAATAAAACAGGCTGTTTGTGGCTTTCAAAACAGCACAGTTAACATTAAGGAAGAACTGCGTAAACCTTTCATGTTTTACCTGGACGGCAGTTATGGCACAAGCTTTATTGTATAAATGTGAATAGACTGCTATATATTATAGTTCAATGCACTATATGTGTTGATGTGTAAATACTGATAGTTACATGTTCAAAAAATTATTTGATCAATTCTAAGAGTCTTGTATTTTAATGCCAAAGTATACTTTCAGTAAAAGAAAATTTTTTTTGTAGTAAAATTGTGTTAAATGGCTTGTAACATAATTCAGAGCATGATGCCCCTAAAAGATATATATTTAAGATATATAAAGTCAAAATGCTCTGCTGTATGACTTCATTCAGACTAGGCTTTACAATAAACAACAGCTATTGAACCACTAAACATTTAAGCGAGAAAGAAATAACACTGTAAACATTGTTTTAAAGTTCTTTCCGCTCGAGGTTTGTCCTAGAAAGAAGAATGAGACTAAACACCACAGGGACAGCACAAGCCAAAACAGCTTTGTTTTCATGAACAAAAAGAAATTGTATATATAAAAAAAACAAATAGACGAGATCCTGTGACACATTACAGAGAGCTTCTCGACTCCAGAAACAGATTACATTATATAAACACTCCAGCATGAACTTGTTCTGGATCTTTTAAACATCCATCCTTTTTTTTGACTTCAAACTAAAGTAGCTTAGTACTGCAGTGTTATTAGCTCTCAAGTGTCTTACCAAAATAAAAAAGATGCCTAGAAATGCGCTATATAAAATGTAATGAGTTATTATTATTCATAAAATAAAATTTAGCAAATATTAAAGGAAGTACATTTTGATTAGAATGTATTTATATTGAGGAAATTACTAAGCATCTGTCTGCAAACATCCCAGGAATGCTGCATTAATGAATCAGCATATCTATTTGAAAAATGTACCCATACTTCAAAGAAACCTCCTCAATTATCTGATAAAGAGCTGAAAAAAATGACTCACGTTCTCTTTGGAGAAAGCCCTGGTGAAGCACAGATAGCGGGTCACCTTGGATTTGAACAAGCCATCTTTCCACAAGTCTGCATCAATCCCATCTGTGGTTTGTGCAACCTAAAATGAACAAAAAGATTGGATTTGATTTAATTTAGTATTATAAAACATTCCATTTGTGGAAGGTCACTTGTTCGATCTTTTTGGTTTATGAGTAAAGAACTTCTTAAAAGATAAAATATAATCTTTAATTAGCTTCTCAAGGGTTTGAACAGATCAACATCTCAGAATGGCTATTAAAACCTTTTTTGAGAAGTTACGTCTGGTTAGCGCTGGCAAGGGCTGGGTGATATATATCGTACGATATATTATGCGCATCTCGTCGGGAAAACTCCGACATCTATGGCTGGCTCTCAACAGCAGTCAACACGAATGATTGCTCAATTAACAGCTTGAGCTGCCCACACAATCAGTCGTGGCATGGCAACTGGCTTCCCACGAGCCACTCGACAAACACTGAGCTGCCTGATTTGACACCAAAGTTATGGAAATATTGCATCTGAAATTCAACAGCATTACGTCTTAGGACTGGATATGAAAATGCAATTATTTATACATCAAATATACTTTGCATTGGATTATGTCAAATATTTACTAGGGCTGTGCGATATATGTTGTTCGATATATTCATGTGCATCTCTGCGTCAGTAAAGCCAGTTCTTGTAGCTTGTCACTGATCTACGGCTCTGTGTATTAACTGGCAGTCCGTTTGAAAACAGCTGATGGAGATTGATCACTAATCAAAGAACCGGCTTTTACATAATATATACATATACTAATATTTAGAGTGTTAAACAAGATAATAATGCAAAAAAAACAGCTTTAAAGCAGCTCTAAAATAAGGATAACAGAAAACAGTTTTTCCATTATAGTCACCATTCAGCTCAGTTCTGTTCTCTGTCTGTGAAGGGTACCCAACTAAGAGTGGCAAGGAACCAGACTCCATTAGTGACAGAAATGAAGGAAAAATAAAAATAAAATAAAATAAAAAAAACTTCTCCTCTGGCCAGACTAAACACCATTAGAGTAAGAGTAAGAGTATAATATGAGATACAATACAATAAGAGAAATCTGCAAGTTGAAGAAATAAGCAGTATTTCATATTAGCACTATTTCTAAGTGACTGAAACGTATAAGGAGCTAAAAAAGCTCTTTGAAACACCACAGGTTTTATTCTTTTCATTAAAGCAAAGAGACACAAACCAAACACAGATACCTTCTCAAACCTCTCTCTCACATTATAATGCAGATAAAATAATTTGTCAAAAATAATCACTACTATTCAAAAATGCTCTATTATTTAAAAAAAATTAAAAGTCCAAAACAATTGTATAAAACACATTGTATAAACCCGATAAGATTGTACAGATCCGGAAAAATAAGTTGTCTTCAGCCTCTCCGCCCATTACCCATTTGCTTTGTGTTTTCCAGGTCACAGCACACAACATCATGCAAAACCAGTTAGAAAAAGGAAGAAACAAATGCGAGGCCAGCGGGTAAGAGAGCTGGATTAAAGGTAAAGGTATAGTTCTTAGCCACATCGGGTTTAGTACACGGTGAAGAAGAGTCAAGTTTTAAATAGGAAAAAGATCAAGACTCTTTCAGACAGTCTCATCAGATTCAATGATCTATGCTAAGCAACAGATAAAAGTGCTAGCACCAGACTCGGAGATTGGCTGAATGCATTCAAAAACTCAACTCTTCAACTGTTTTACTGTAACTATTTTTGTCTATCATTTAAGACATTTCACTGTAAACAGACAAAGCCAACATTCACTAATCAATTAAAAGTCAACTGATGAGTCAAAGTCAGCGAAGAGCTCAGACTTTAGAGGTTGTCCAAGGGTCAAACCTCAGACTTCTGTAGTTTGATACTGAACAGATAAAAAGGCAGCTCACTGTTAGTGCTGGAAACAACAGATCACTCTCTCTTTGGAGCTTTGCATGTAGACTAGCGTTTCTGTGATCTGAGAAGACATTTGGGGGTGGAATGGGTGCTATCAACAGACCCCGCTTTCACACACTCTCACAATCCACACAGGAAGCATTGTTAAGCTCTGTGCTGGAGTGACGACAATGACTGGGACGGCCAAAGGAAACACAACCCCGCTGCCTCTTCTGCTGCCAAAGTACATCCAGATCATGTGTGCGTTCCTACCAAAAAACATGCAAATGCAATGCTGCAAAAATGTTTTAATGGCACAAAACGTCAGCAGCTGGGCCTGTGATCAGAAGTGTACTTTCTAGGGTGTGAGGTGACGTTCGCGGTGGGATATTAATGTGGTGCATCATTAATCACAAAGCTATGCCTTTTTCGCAAAAGGTTCTGGGAACACAGTCTTGGGAAGATCTTACAAAATAAAACCGATGGTACGACTCAGCACTACACTGATACTGTGCACTTTCTTAAAGACGTCTCCTTGACATTTCTGGTGGTATGACTACACAGATCTCGCCTGCAAAGCTGCGCGCATTTAAAAGTCAGGTGCTGGGAAAACAAGCGTCCCACACACAGATCGAGTTTCTCCGGTGAACGCCTTTGAACTGAGGCCACCGTGATCAGGGGGTTTCTGCAACTGAGACCAACAAGGTTTGTGAGCAGATCTACAGGCCTCTTTGTTGATACTAACTCTAAAACACCAGTGGAACACATCCAGCATCGTTCTTACTACATATCAACAACTGCCCTGTCACGGCACTCAAATAAGTCTGTTTTACCCATCAGAGCGGACCAAGTGCCTCATAAGACTGAAATATATGACAGATGAATGAACTCTTTTGTACAAGGGCTGTGCGATATATATCTCGATATATTAGCGCATCTCCTCAGTAAAGCCGGTTCTTTGATGAGCGGTAATCTCCATCGACCGCAAGTTCGTTCACAGAGCCACAGATCACTGACAAGCTACTCCAATGAATCACTCGTGAAACTGAACGCGCCTGATCAGTGATCTACGGCTCTGTGAACAAACTGGCGGTACTGCTTATATAATCTTTACTGCCGAAATGCGCATGAATATATGGAATGATATATATCGCAAAGCCCTATTTTGTACATTGCTGTAACAACAGTGTTTCAAATCCTACTGAGCTATCCATCTAGTCTTGCTTTAAACGTGCAACATTACTATGATTTTTGAAAAATACTGAGCATCTTAAAGGAAAACTCCACTGTTTTTCTATATTCCACTATGTTCTTCCCTCAACTTAGACGAGTTGATACATATCTGTCCCGTCTCAGTGCGTGCACTTTATCGCTCTAGCGTGGGGCCACTATGTTAGCATTTAGCTTAGCTTCATTCATTCCTTAGGATCCAAACAGAGATGAATTTAGAAGCCACCAAACAATTCAAACAATGTGGGAAGATTGAGTATCCCTTTCAGTAAAACTTTCTTACAAAAGAATACATCTTACTGATCCCAAACTTGGATAAAAGCATCTGCTAATGTAAAATATTAACGTAAGCATCATAATGGCCCTGAAAAACCCTTGTTTATCTATGCCTTCTAGGTGGGCAGCTCACTGGGTTTTTAAACACTGTAAAAACTGCATACTAGGGACCAACCCAAACCACAACAGAACTAGAAGAAATTCCAAACAGATGTGATTTCTTGACAAACCCTTTGGAGAAACAATGAATTTACTTTCTAAAGCATCAGTATTAGAGTACTGTATCGGACACTCACCACGTCATAGCCGGTGGGAGCTCTGTTTCTCGAGGCCACAACCCCTACGCCAGTGATCGGGTCCATGGGCATCTCCGGCAGTGCGTCTGAAAGGTCCCTCACCTCAGGCATCATGGAGGAATTCTGAGGAGACAGGATTGTTGAAACATTTACACGCTAAACAACAAACCACTTGACAGAACATGTCAGATCCGTGTTCGTTTTGTCTACAAAAGCAGATGAATTTATCCTTTGTTAGTCTCCGCCTCCCTTGGTTACCATCGACAACTCAGAAAATCCTATAAGAATGAACTGGGGATTTCCATTTCTCAGTAAAATGACCTATTTTTATCTGTCATTACACATCATAGCAATTGTTATATTATACCTGCAATGTGAAAAAGATTGAAAAAGAACCATATGTGAACTCTTTAAGATTCTATTGACATGCAATGAATGCAAAAATATCAAGCAGTAATTATAAAACTATCTTTACCTTGCTATGGGTGTTTTCACTGATGTTTGTTTACGACACATAAACCACAGCAAGAACTCAACATTTATTCAAAGATCGGAAAATAATAATAATATTACGAATGATTTGAATCATAAGCAACAACATATTACCACATTTTTCCATAAAAATGTTAAAAAAAACAACAAAGATCTTCTATACTTAAAAGAGCTCAAAAGCTTGCATGACAACTACTTTCAATTTATCAATTTTTAATTTCAATTTCATAAGGCTTCAACTTCATTGATGACTTCTCATAGAGCATAAAATCATCCCAAATGTAGACTGTATTTTAGCAATATAAAAGTGGTTTGAACATCAAAGCACTCAGAAGGAAAGGTACAAAAGCTTCAAAATGTAATAAATACGTACAGTAGTGTTAATATGTAGCAATATCTTTTACAGGTAATGTGAGCTACTTCTTAAAAAAAGACAGCTTTTGTTCCTTTTTCCTGAGAATGCGCTTACTGCAATATTCACATTTACACAACCCGATACCCAAACACATCTCAGCGCGACAACACAGAGCTGAATAAATCACAACGGCACAGCCAAACCACCAAGACATGTTTGAACAGAGAACAATGTTGTGGAGAATAAAAAAAAAAGTCTAGTGGGAAAAGCACAAGAGGGTGGGGATGAAACACTGAGCCAGTCGAGCAACACATCATATAGCGATTCCTTATCAACTACTTCTCTAATCTAACACACTGACTACATCAAAGGAAGAAAATCCTACAATTAGCTAGATTCTGAGTTCTCTTTCAGATAAGAAAACACACTTCCTGATTGTCTGAGAGCACATAATGAACAAGAACTTGCACGTTCCTTTAAAATGTAAACGTTGCATGTCTACCGCAGATCAACAGATTAAACAAGAGCTGGAAAGAAACTGTGCATGTGATCAACACAAGAGATGCATTCTGGAGGTGTTCTGGTAACGTCTCCATCATGCTGCGTTTGTTTTCATCAGGAGACACTTCACAAATCAACCGGTTTGGAGTCAGGGTTTGTTTGAGCATTTGAGGAGCTGTGTAGCTGAATGCAAATGAAACGAAGCCTTTGGATGGAGCTAAGCGCTTTGGAAGCACCTTGGCAACCGGGCCTGCCCTCCGCGATCTCCCAAACAAGCCACAAAGAAGCTGTGTCAAATCGCTGGTGCGCATGGAAGCAGCTTGAAGCAGGGCAAACAGCAGACAACGCCGAGATCAAACCGAGTGCATGTGAGAACTCTGCCGGAGCCAAGAGAGAGTGTTAAAAAGGAGGTGTGACATGATGATCCCTGGAGTCCACAGTGAGAAAACCAAACAGGAATAGACTGCATTCGTGAACACGGAAGGAATGCAGTTCTTACAGAGAAGGAAACTGTATAATTCAAGGCTGCAATACATCCTAAATCCTTGATGACACTGAGATTTAATAGACCCCTTTTCGACTTATAATGTGTCCAAGCTGATCTGCTTTCACCCCAAAAAAGGCTGTTCTGAGCCAGAAACAAACTGGGACAAGGGAGATGGGATGTATGATAATGGTTAAGTAGCATGGTTGTCAAACTAGGAACATAAGCAATGCAAAAAAACACTCAGATGTGTGTCGTGTTGCCAGCAAATATATCTAATAATAAAACTTTAGTTTTTTCTAGACAAATAAAAATGATTGCTGTGGTTTCATAATTAAGTGAGTTTTCCTTTAGATTAAGCAAAATAATAATCTCATTTCAGAATAATCTTATTTCAAACAGAAAACAAAATTATTTTGCTTTAGACAATAATTGGTAAAAGGCTATTTAACTCTTGAAATCTGGTAACCGCAATCATTGAAGCTCGTGGAGGCCTATGCAAAACCAAATTAAAATGATAGTATTTTTTAACCAAACCAAAATGTTGTTTGCATCTGAAAGAGCTTTGCAGAATCCATCAGCCACAGAAAGAGGTAAAAGGTGGAAAGCTTCCAGCATCCATTTATTATTATTGAGCCAGCCATTCATTCATAACTCACTGATATTCTGATATATGGAGCCTCTCTTTATGATGCATATGATTTATATAGACAGCATTGCTGGTCAGCAGAACAGTGTATGAATGCTGTGCTGGGTCGAGCGGTGCGCACATCAGGCCTCCAAACTTAATCAGCAAGATGTCCCAGAATCAGCAGAACAAGTGACCCCATAGGACTAATTACCAACTAGATTAAACCAAGCTGAATCAGAGTTAAAATACCTAATAATGTAAACACCTGCAATGCACTTGTAAATATCAGTGTTTACATGCACACAAATAATCAATTTATAATCGGATTGATGGCTCAATTTGGATCAAAAAGTGTCATCTGTGATGTACATGCAATATTGACATGCACCAAAATAATCCGTTTAGAATCGGACTGATGGTTCAATCTGACTGAACCAAGCCTTAATTTAAACACCTTAACTGATCCACTAATGTAAATAAATTTCGTTTGGATTGAAAGGAATGGTGTGCGCCTCAAATAATCCATCAACTGGAAAAGATTAAGCATGTAAATGCTTGAGTCCGACTGTATTCTCAGTCAGATTTAAAATGATCCTGTGCACCTGAGTAGAGGTGAGATGTGTTTACATACGTTTGATGGGAGGAGACTCTCCTTTCACATAAAAGCCAGTTTGAAAAAGCAAATCTGACAATTATTCCAACACTATGTAAGCATGCATTTTGTTTGGAATTCGTGCAATGCACATGTAAATGAACATGTGGCTGAGTAATCATACTTAATTGGACTGGTTAGAGTATATAGTATATTTGTAATCTGCAGTCAGATTGTTCAGGCAGATGTAACATATGTCTTGCATGCATCCAAGGCATATTCTTGAATCAGCGTAGTCCTATTAAACAATCAAATGCTGGAAGATCTATCCCCACCAACAAGAATCAAGAGAAATGACAGGTTAAATGAAAGAACTATTGGATAAATCACAACAATGCAAAATGTATGCAGGTGTAAACTGATATTTCAACCAGAAACAAATATGATGAATCTTCATAACCGAATGCACAGCAAAGCAATTATCATAAAGAACAAATGCAACCTTCCTGGAACATAAGCAGGACCGGCTTCAGACTTTAGGGGCAGATCTGCTTTCATATCACTCATCTGCCAGGAGGACAGAGCAGCCTCAGATGGCACAGACGCTGGCACTGTCAACACACTGTCTGGAAGATATTTCAGGGCTCAACAATAAGGACGGCTCGGAGCCAGCGTGAGAGAAGTTTGGGCCAATTTACATAAGCTTCACTCAGCCAATCAGTTTGCAGATGTGCATGTTTAAGACACTTTGATTTACACAATGCGGAAAACATAATTGTCACAAAATTGTAATTGACTCTATGAGGTGGAAAGCCATGGAATCTTGGGTGAATACGTGATGTACAATTAATTAAAGCTGTTATAGACTAGCGTCTGTAAATGTTAATCTGTAAAAATAATATTTAGACATGAAATCTGCATGTCTCTGTTGTGTAGCACTTTGTTTGTCAAAAATAAATGTATTACATTTTAAATAATTTGATTATCACACTTTATATTATTATAATATTTCAGAAAATATAGAACATTTTGATCAAAAGAAGCCCTATTGTTGTAGACAAATGTAAACAAAACAAAACAAAACAACAAAATTAAGTTGGGAATTCAATCCTTTTTGATCATTAAAATTTAAAACATTAAATTGTAGTTTTCCAATAAACCTAGCAGTCTATATTACAAATATTTTGGCATTTTGACGAACTTCTTTTGATATGTGACTTTGGATAAAATCTGCTGCTAAACGTAAATTTTAAAAATATGTTGAAAATATTTACCGGGCAAGTAAATCTGATCAACTGTCCCAACTGTACCAGAAAGAAAACATGCCCTGCAGGTGTTAGTTTCATTGCTTGTTCAAGTTTACTCCACCTCTCTAAGAAAACATGTTTGTTAGCACAGGTGGCTGAAGCAAACACCGGCATGGGAAACTAATCAAATGCATTAACACTGGTTTTAACATTACGACAACAACTAGAATATATTTTAATTTATGAGACAAAATCAAAACAATTCAGGTGTCAAAAACAGCGACACAAATTTGGAATAAACCATGCCATAAAAAAACTAAATACATTGTTATACAAATACGAAGAAGCTCTTTGTCCCACTGTGGTTTCAAATATCTCACAAACAGCAGCAGCATTCAGTCTCTAGATGGCTGATATAATGTGCCATTTATTCTAACTAACTGTAATGCTGAAGAATATTGATGAATCAATGACACGGTTTCAGCTCTTGCCTTATCAAACTCATTAAGCACGTTAGTGTTAATCTGATCTGAAAATCAAATTTCATCATTTTCAAAGAGCAAAATCATAAGACAGCAATTATTTCTTATGGAATTACCTCTGTTTACACACTCACTTGCTTTTGGTGATTTTAATGAATTGAACAGAAGCTGCATAACAGGTATATTAAACATCTGAATGATGCATACAGAAATCTGATAATAAATATCATACATTTAATTGCCATACAGATTAGATAATGCAATACTCTCTGTATTACATAAATACGAGCCACAATAACAGTACTCTTATACTCCATACTCTCACAATATTTTGTTGAAATTATGCGAGATACAAAGCAAACAAGTAATATTTCATAATGCAATTCTTAACTCTACACAATATTTATTACCCTGCTGAACAATTCACAACTCTTTAAACATTTTAACCTTTTATCTTGACGCTGCTTTAATATCTTGAGTCCATAATATGAATAAATAATATTGCGTTTTATCATTTGGCTGAATCCCAATTTTAGCCATTAGCATTATCCGGCAGGTTGCTAGGAGACTCCATAGCGATCCTATACTTAGCCGAGCTAACAAGCTAACCCAAGTCTCCTCCGTATTTCTTATTCTCCTCGAAATCTGTGCAGAAAGCATTTCAACCATTAAACGCCATAACGACTTAACTGTAAAATGCACAGCGTCCTTCCTTTTCGGACAAAAGCAGCTTTTCATGACCCGCGGCACACAGCGGTAGCAGCAGGCCCCAGAAGCCTCGGCAGCGCGTCAGAGCAGAGCGGGCGGAGCGGGAGGGAATGCGGGCGGGAAGAGCGCGAAAGCTCGACTGCGAGAGGAGCAGCGGCAGGCGAAAGCAGCAGCGAAGCTAACAGCGCTAATGCTAATCGACGTCTCTTACCCCAACAAATACACTTCACACAGATACAATGACAGACGCTGCGGTTTGAAAAGATATACGCCACTGGATCCTCTTCTGTCTGTCGTTAGAGCTCACGACTGGACTGTTGACATTTCCGTTAACGACTTAATCCATTTTAAACGACGCATTTCTCCTTAATTTGCCAGAGTGGTTTAGGGGTCCTCAGTAGCTGCCATTACTAACCAGTCACTGAAACTGAGAAGGAGGAGGTAGGGGTAGCTCTCTCTCTCTCTCTCTCTCTCTCTCTCTCTGTTTGTGTGTGTGTGTTCTGTGGTTTTCTTGCTGACTGCCATTCAATATCTGTTTTATATTCGAAATAAAAGCTCAATAATGTAATGCAAAACAGTCCAGGTTAGATTAAATGATGAATATTCAAAATTTAGAAGGTAGGCCTAAGCTAAGCATGTAATAAATTAATAAGTAATTTTACAATAACTTAATTTAATACTAAAACTAATTATTAGCCATGTTTTTTTTTTAAAACATCTAGAGAAAAGCAGTGTAAAAATAAATTAATAATAAAAGACAAGTGACTACAATAAATAAATGCATTTTTATAAATGCGTAAAATGTGCATAAATAAATAATACATCTTATATTTTACCAATAAGATTTACATGTACATTACATTTTTACATTACATTTTTTATAGATAAAAAGGTGTGATTGTGACACTGAATGTAGGCTGTTTTGAGCAAAAGCCCAAAAGTTACACATTCTGAATAATACTGTTACTGTGAAAAATATTATATATATATATATATATTTTTATATATAAGATCTTGATTATTAAAGCTTTCAGATAACGATAAGCACAACCTGATTACACAGGGTAAAACCCACAGCTTTGTTTGAGTGCGAAAAAAAGAGGGCTTGTGATTGTGGGTCTCAGATAAAATCTCATTGACAGAGAGTGTTTTTTCCCAAAGAGGACAAACAGAGAAAGCTCGTGATGCCCCAGATCTCATAGAGAACTAATGAGATTGGTGTAGTGTAGCCCACAGTTCATTCTTAAGAAGGATTACCAGGTAAACAGATCCCAAAGCTTTACAAGCAGTATATGTAGAATGTGAATATCTGCACATATAGTTCGCATACTGAGTTTTATCAATATTAATATTTGAGGAGTTGTGTAATTTGCACGGACGGCCTAATTTTGTCATCTTTAATTGAATGTGAAAGTTGAAAACACATCAGCCCATGTTGGATATTTGTTAGCTGAATACATAAATGCCTTGTCAGCACTGGCCACTGATCTACGAGCCCCGTGAACGATGCCATCTGGAGTGCCATGCAGACATGATAATCTCACTTTAATTACATTAGCAGCGCCATCACATAGCGAGAGAGTGGAGGACTTCCCCAAATTATAAATCATTAAGTCACATAGCAGATGTGTGATGTGTGCGCTGATGGATGGTGTTTGATAAAGCAACAAATCAAAGCTATATATTCAGATGATCAGCAGAGTTTCTGTACTTTAGGCCTGCTGGGCATCTATGGTATTAAACCTGTATGTATCTTTATTTATATGTGTGTGTGTGTGTATTTTTTTATTATTTTATGTATTGATATTTATTTATTTGCAAATTAAATTACAAATGAGGTTTCAAAACATTGGTAGACCGCGAAGATTGCTGGTATTTCAGTATTGTTTGTATTGTTCAGTATTATTGAATTAGCTTAGTTCTAATAATAATAATATTTCTTTATTTTAAGTTTTCATTTTATTTTAAATTTTATGTCATATTTTATTTTAGCCTAGTTTACATTTTAGTCATTTTTTGTAATTTCTCTTTTTGCCTTTTTTATTTTAATTTAAATTTTAATAATTTCTTTGATAAATTACAAAGTTTTCTTTAATGGTCCAGTGGTATTTCAGTATTATTAACAAAATTGTTTTATTTAATTCATTTGAATTATTATTTTTATATTTTCCATTTTCAGTTAACATTTTTATAATTAATTTTTGACCTTTTCTCTTTTCATTTTAAATGTCACTTTATATTTTGCTACACTCGTCATTTTTTTAGCTTTTATGAGATTTATCTTATAACTTAAATGTCATTTGTAATATATTTAAGTTTAAATTACAGCCATTTTGTACTTTTAACATTTTATCTGTTTTATGTTTTAATTTTTTATTATTTCTATTTAGCTTTTTTATTTTGTTTCATTTTAGTTTAGTTTTAGTCATTTAAACCTATATTTATATTTTAATTTTTTAGATAAAAATGTTTGTATCGAATGTTAATATTTTCTTAATTCTATTTCAGTTTTCAAGCAAAGTTTTACTTTAAGAGCAGCACTGCAATGGTTGTTATTTGAATAATGAATGCTGTTGAACTCTCATACATAAAAAAGAAGATGCTGAGTCTTTTTCGTGTTGCACAGAAAAATGTAATTGCAAATGAGTTTTAAAGAACATAAAGGTAAATATTTAGCCTCTGCTTTACATACAGTGCTTTGCACATCATTTCTAGTTTTCGGTCTGAATTCTTCACTACTTATAAAGATATGAAGAGACTGAAATAAAGGTGGTTTAAACTAAAACTGACCTTAAATCTCATCCTTTGGTTAAGACTGTCTTTCAAAAAACCCTCTGAAAGCGTGTTCAGGTCTTTGTTATTGTGCAGTTTGACCACAGGAGGGTGGCATCGGTCCAGCTGTGTGAGGTGCTGCACTCTGTCTCTGCTGTTAGCTCATGTCTTTCTTATTAAACAGCCGAATCAACTCATCATGCAAAATAATGACATCTATATGCTATTCATAGTATATCCAATAGTAAATAAAAAGAGAATGGATATAATTTGTGCACCTCATAAACTCTGTGTGTGTGTGTGTTCTGTAGTTTTCTTGCTGATTGTAGTTTATTGCCATTCAAGATCTGTTTTATTCTGAATAAAAGCCCAATACTATTACTAATGCAAAACAGTCCAGGTTAGATTAAATCTTAAGTATTCAATAATTCAATTCAATAAGAATAAGGTAGGACTAAACTAAGCATGATAAATTAATAATTTATTTAAATAATAATAAAAAAAAAAATATATATATATACTTAAATATATAAGGCATGGGGTTTTCAATAATATATAGAGAAGAATAGTGTAGAAAATGTCGATGTATATGAGGTTTACTTTTCTTAGTTTATCTCCTCTCTTATTATGGTTTTCCTCAGTTTAGCTGAATATTGAAAGCGGAGTCATATGGGATTGGCAGAGGCTGTGGTGTGTATATATAGTGTTTTCACTGTCCAGTTGGTGTGTAGGTTGTGTAGGTGCACTTGTTGTTTTCTTATTTGTTTATCTGACACATGCACGACTGATAGGGCTTCCAGCAGCCTCCTTTTATTCAGGCTTGTTTTAAAAGCTTCTTTCTATCCTAAGGTTTAAAAGCATTTTTATATTTTATTTACATCTCTTTACATACATACACACACACACACACAAACACACACACATACAGTATATAAACATTTGTCTATACACTGGAGTTTTATATAGGCCTATGTGTTTTAAATATATATTTTTGGAAAAGTAAGTAACTAAACTATATTCAAAACGCATACATGTTACCAAATTATGAATATCAACTATATATTATTCTATACACTGGATAAATAAATGACGTTATTACTTTCATTACAAATAGTACAACATCTTTTACTGAGGTGGTACCATTTTAAAAGGCCTATATACTTTAATATGTAGTTTTTAGGTAAGTATTTAAGGTGCTAGCGTCTTTTAGAGGTAAACGAGAAATAAAGGTGTAGTTTTGAATGTACCCTTTTTCTGTGAGAACATTTCTTTTGCAAGTTGACAGCCTTCCATTGTGGTAATTCACCCCAAAATGAATTATTAACTCTCCTTCATGTACTGTAAGCCATTAGTTATTGTTTCTAATCAAACGTGATGATTTTCAGTGATTGACGTACAGCAATGTTTTCTGTGAATCACAACTTGCCTTACATGAAAGCGTTAAGCATTCAAGTCATGTGGACTATTTTAATGCTGCTTTTTGTCTTTTTTTGGTCTTGATAGATGTGGTAAAGGTTCCTCCAAAGAAATAACAGCATACGAATTGGGAACAACTTGTAATGGGTGAGTACGTTTTAATCTATGATGAAGGTTAAATTAGTCACATGCAGTGAACAAGAACGTTGTTATGTCCTTTTACTAAATGCCAGGTAGCTAGTTTGATGCTGCTTTATCTGCTTGCATACATCAGGGTGCAGCACACTTTGTGTGAGAGGTTTCTCTCAGTCTGTAATGGGGTTATCAATCACACCTCCAGTGTCTGGCTCAGAGAGGTCAGAGGTCATTGCAGCCCATTGCCAATGTCGACTGAACTCTGATTTGGCTTCTTTTTGTGAATGACAGTAAAGGTTTTTCATGTCGTTCACTCTCTGGAGAAGCAGTAATCTCTCTGGAGTCGGCTAATTCAAACATGAATTGGGAAAAAATAATTGGTAATATGTGTGTTTGAAAATTAGTTTATTAGAATATATTTTCACACACATACAGTATATAATAACATATGTAACAAAAACTGTTTTTTTGAATGAGATTAATTGTGGTGTATACACACACACACACACAAACACACACATGCGCTTAAAATTGAACTGGAAATTAGGTGCTGGGCGTCCGACCAGAGGAGAACTGGCTCCAACTAAGCCTGGTTTCTCCCAGGGTTTTTTTCCCCCATTCTCTCATGGATGGGGTTTTGGTTCTCCTCTGGCTTGCTTAGTTGGGGACACCTGATTTCTAGTGATTATCGTCGACATTTTATAACACTGTAAATGATGATGTACAATGATATGTAAAATATATTTTCTCACAAAATTCCAAATGTCTAATCATTAAAAATTTATTATATTTTCACACTATAAAAAAAGTGTGGGTAGTAAAAGTCTTTTAATTTCATTTAAATTTAATTTCATTTAAAGTTTCTCTTGTCTTACTAAACCTAAGGTCTGGGCTATGGAAATTCTTCTAATTTAACTTAATTCAAAAAATCCTTTTTATTTTGTCACATTAGGGTTAGGGTTAGGGTTAAAAATTCTAAAAATACTTTGTAAATTCTTTAAAAAACTACTCAGCAGTAAAAATTATGCAAAAGAAGATGATTAGCAGAATATTTATGGTGTGCTTTACAATTCAAGTTAAAGTGATGAGCAGTGTTGGGGTCACATGTTAAGCAATTAACAGAATTATTTTAAAAAATGTGTAATTACAGTTACTTTTGTTAACGATTACAAAGGTGGTAACATCTGAATATTTTCACACGGACATACAGAAATGATTAATTTCTTTCCCAAATTGCATTGACCTCTTTAAAATGAGAATTTAGGACACATGCGTATTCTATATCAGCTTGTTTTGCATCTATGAACTATTCTGCCAGTTTGAAAGAAGTGTTTGTGATTTTGCGAAAAGCTCCAAATTGAGTTGAAAATGCTGTGATCAACAAAAAGAAGGAACTACGGAAGGTCACTCACGCTTTACTGTACTTACTGCATATAATATGTGCATTTAAGTGCTTTGAAGGCAAAGATGTGACACTGCCCTTGAAAGTTCTTCTCTGTCAGCTTGATCAAAGACCTGCTCACTAAAGGTGAAGCCCAGCACTGAATCTCTGTCTGCAAACTCTACTATATACAGTATTTCTTATTCGGTACGGGACGGAGAGCACATGATTCCATTAAGATGGAGCGCAAGATTTATTTACATTGTACTGTACATGAGGGTTTAGTAAAGCTCAGGGGTCTGAACGGAATATGAACAGTAAATCTTCTGAAACGGCGTGAAGTGAAGCTCCCCCCCGAGTTCCTCGCTCTCAATGGAAAGCAGTATGTTAAATCATGAGCTTTCAGCTCATCTGATCTACAGGAACATGCAGTTATTACAAAATATACGGGGGATCTACAAGTCAAGCAGAGAAAATGCACCGAAATTAAAAAAAAATGTTTTTTGTTATTGGTACAAATCTTCAACATCATATCTTTTTTCTTAATTAAAAAAGTATTTTCTGTATTCAAAGTGACCCACATTTGGTTTTTGATCACTGTATGTGTTTACTCTTGGAGCCATATTTAGACCCCAATATCTCTGGAATTTAACTCCTTAGGGCCTTAAAAAGTAAAACACCTACTGTAAATACTAGTTTAGTATTTGGTGAAAAATTGCTTTTTTATTCATGAGGCCAAATTGAAATCCATATATCTCTGGAATTGAATCATATAGGGTCTTTAAAAATAAGATAAGTTTGTTAAGAGACAAAATGTGAAATGTTACTATAATATCATTAACACTTCTTAAGTTGCAGGCTTGCCAACATTGAGCAAAAAATAAATAAATAAAAACACTAGTGCTTCTTCCCATTTTTTGAAAAGTCACACAATGCAACAAAGATGGCTAAAGTCAACAGATCTTACTAATCACTGTTTATAAAGAACATTATTAAGCTGCTCTTTTCTTATTTGGCTTCCCAGAAATGTCTCTACAAAATAGTTGATTACTTAGTAAATATACATCCATGACACTTCATATTTTATGCTTTCGTTACTATTCATGCTTGTTTTTCTTCAGAAAAAAGTTCAGAAAATCTTTACAAAGGGTAACATAATCAATGGCTCTCATTGATCACTGCATCATGCATTACAGTTTTTAGACTGTATTTACAATTACAATTTTCTTACAATTCTATTAGTGCAGAATTACAATCTGCACTAATTTGTATTCATATTTGTAATAGGATGAGATGTTGGCAGACGGAGCGATTGCTGATTCCTGCACTGATCAATATTCTCTGTTTGGACGCGGCTGACAGCAGGTGTGTTTTCAGAGTGTTTTTCTCTGAATGTCATGTCTGTTTACTCTCTACCTGCTGCTGTTTTGCCGCTCGAGCGCTGGACAGGATCTGGGACTCGATGTGCCTAAACAGAAACCAATAACAGGGCCTCCATCACAACCTTCTCCAGGGGCATCGCTACAAAATTTCCGGTGTCTGATGCCTGGGATCTCTTTATATCTGAGCGGACCGGCTTTACAGAGCCTCTCCATGTCAGAGGCTATTCCCGCAGAGACAAACGCTCGCTACAGCAAATTGTTGAGATGAGCCAGGCATCAGACGCCAGTGTTATTACAGCTGCTGGCAAATCCTCTGTGGTTCAGACACGCACATCTGTAATTTTCTCTCTGGCATCTTCTTTAAAAGCGCTCCCCACGCTGCTGTTAAATAGAGACGCTGCTCTTTACTTCCTTTCACACTGTTTGACAACACAAAACTAAAAAATGTATCCAATTAATTCAACTGGCTACAAAATCCACCAACTGGGTTGTCAGCAGATAAGAAATGATTTGTGGTGTTAATAAGTAAATAATAAAATTGTTGCATAAACTGTAATATATGCAAATATCTACTGTATATTAATGCAATATCTATTTGTCAAATGTTTTGACACCAAGGCTTCCTCATTGTCTATAAAAATATTCAAAAGTTGCATGAGACTTCCAGTCGTTTGGGGGATTTTTTATTTATTTTTTACAATAGTTTTTACAATAGTTTGTCCTCCCAATTTCTATAAAACCAATCAATTTTTAAGTAAATGAAACAAGAAACAATTGCTGAAAAAGCTGCTGAAAATAGCTAAATCACAAGAATAAATTTCATTTTAATATATATTTGAATGGAAAAAAGCTATATATTATATATTGTACTACTATGTTTTTTGACTGCATACAAACAGACACATATACATATTATTCATCTATCTTCTGATTTTCTCACTAAATTAAAATATATCTTATATTGGGGAACATTTTATAGGACTATTATTACTATTATTCTAAGGTGAATAAATTAACAGAAACAGAAACAATGCAGTTTAATAACCCAATCAGCCACAAGAAAACACTGAAGTGAAGCTGTTCGAACAAGCAGCATGAAGTCAACTGAATTATCGGGAAATGTTATGCTTATTTTCAGTGTAATTTCACTCAATTCTGCCTCAGATGATGATTGTTAAGAGGAAAAGTAACCCAGGTTTTTATTTAGTTTATTGTTAATCGTACTGACACATCAACACAGTCTAACTTCATCTCATCACATTTTCACGAATGGTTCTTGACCAAGCATCAAAATGTTTTGAGTTAGAGTGAGACGTTGTTGGAAACATAAACATGGTGTGAAGTCACCTCGTTCCAGAAATATTGAGATGGCATGGTGAAACACATAACTGCGAAGGCAATATTACTTACATATTATGATAATGAACACATTACAAAAATAGTTCACTCCAAAATGAACATTAGCTGGAAAAGTGCTCCCCCTCAGACTATCCAAGATCACAATGAGTGTGTTCCTTTATCAGATCTGGAGAAATGTGTCTCTGTAATGGAAGTGAATGGGTGCCGTCAGAATGAAAGTCTGATAAAAACATCAGAATAATCCACAGCACTCCAGTCCATCAGTTAACGTCTGGAGAAGACAGAAGATCAAACTAATCCAGCATTAAGAGGATTTTAACTAAATTATGAGTCTATAATCCATAATAACTCTTCCTGCAGTGACGAAGTCTTCTGGTCTGAATCAGGAGAGAAATCTGCTCAGATCAAGCGTTTAAAACAGCTCTTAACTAATATGTGACTTGATTTTGTTATGAAAGACAAGATGGACTTTGTCACCAGAGGACGCAGGGACACGTGTTTTAATTAATGATGGATTTCTTTTGTACACACAGCTGTTTACTTCACGTTTTCTATATACTGCATCTTATACTGTATGTCAAAATGCTTCACGAAACCAAATGATTGCGTTATTCATGAACAATGAGGTACTCAAAATAAGGTACTTTAATGTTTAACTAAACTAATATTTAACTAAATATGGCTTTGCAATAGGCGTGACTTTTATTTTGTGAGGTTTACACTTGCGCGAGCGTTATTTGTGCCGCGGCCCGTGATTTCCGGTGCTGAGCGGTTTCTATGGTGACTGGCTGATTGGCGGGCTGACCGTTGAGAAGAGGAGACTAGTGCGCAGTTTACTGTAGTTTATTTAACTTGGTTAGTGATTGATTACTCATCATGGCCAAACGTGATAGTGACTCGTACTTCAAGAAAACCAGTCCGTTCTGCATGGTGGTGGTGACCGTTTATGTGTGTCTTCACACGGTAAGTTAAGATAAAACTTTAGTTCAGTCATGACGGAGCGGCTGTTTGACATGACTGTCAGAAAAGACTTCTCATAGACCAACAATTATTATCATTATTATTAGTAGTAATTATTACCAAAATCTTTATTCTACCATCTAGAGCTTTAAAGTACCGGTAGACCACGAACTCTCTTTTTTGTTTAACGTTACATACAGCATGCCATATTTTCCACGTTCAATTATTTGTAGCCTTTATAATTTTTTTCTTAAATCAAAATAACGTTATATTTAGAATTATCAGTGACTGGTAGGCTACACAAAAAGAGTTGAATAAAAACCAGAAGAATCCGCCTCTTTTTCCGGCTTTATTTCAAAAATAAAAGCGCGCGCGGCGCTCGTGATAGATGCGTTGTTGTTTAGGCGCATCGCCATGAAAACATTTTTAATTTTTATCTTTTATTATTGAAATAAAATGCATTAGTTTCCATAAAAAATTGAATCAGGCTTGTTTATCAGGCCCTTTTTCTCAAATGTATTTTTTTTTATTCCTTTTTGGACTTTTAATTTTTTTTTTTTTAACATTTAATATTAACTTACAATATTAAAGAGCAACTCCCATGCTTCCCCTATTTGAAGACTATTACATGAGTAAGTAAGCTGTAAAATAAAATTTGATTGAAGTGGATAAAAGATGATAACTATAACGTATAGCAGAAGAGCACTTCGCAGCAGTAATATCATCACTCCTTAAAACTCACCTGCTCCAGCTCTCTTTCATCAAAACAACCAGCGTGACTTTCACGTCAGCTCCCGT
>JAUCMT010000105.1:27103499-27117754 GCA_032357475.1 Enteromius thamalakanensis
GTGTGTATTTATATATTCATAATAAATACACATTACTCACACATATAGGCTATTCTTTAAACAAAAACTTTTATTTGTACTGCAGTTAATTGCGATTAATCATTTGACAGCCATAATTATATTAGCCCTAAAGCACAATGTGTTTAAAATTCAAAACACAGGTAAAACACCTGTTAAAAAAATTCCTCCGTATTAGCCTGCATTTTTCTCTTTCTTTTTACTTCAGCTTTTGTTTTTATTTAGTTTTCATTTGTCAGCCCACAGCGGTTAGCTACTTTTCCAAAGCTTTCAATTTCCTCATGATTGTTAAAAGTGTCTCAATAGGACAGATGGTTGGAAAAATAAAGCAAACAGAGTCAGTTTTGTTATTAGATTGACTTTATCAAGGTAATAGTTTGCTGTGCAGTAAATTTAGCTCAAATAGTCTTCTGCTGGCAAAAGGTTATTTTTCTTCTTATCAAAACTGACGCAGATCATTTCTCGAAGGCAACAACCATGAGCTCAATTCACGTCACAGACAAACAAATCTTTCACCCTAAACATGATGTTGAACTGCAATTAAGCTGCACAAAAGATCATATGATCAATAGGCGGTTCCAGCCTGCTTTGCTGTTTTGATCTCCAATTTTTCATAGAAACTTCTGATTAATGCAGCGTTTCTGCCTGACCTCTCGTCTTCAGCCCTCAGCCCTTTAACTGACAGCGGAGGGTAAATAAATAATTAAAGGGCATTTTGCCGCTGTCAGTGAGATTGCATATTGCACCGTTGACATTTTGAAAACAAATCTCGGATTCATGAGCTATCACTGTGAGGGATCGGCGGAGGCTATTAGCTCGACTGACAGAAATAGACGTGAGATCGTGAAATATCGTCCTGTAATCTCACTGATTTATGAGCGTGTGTTGCCGCTTCATCGAGAACCACCACAGATTTATTGCCACTCAGGTGGAATTATTAATGAAGCTCCGTTTGCCAAAGCTGACGATGCCTTCTGTGTGTGTGTGTGTGTGCAGAGGTTTATGGATGCTAACCAATCGAACTGAGCTCAACACAAGCTTTTCAAATACATTCTCATTTGTTTAATCACTTTGTACTTCGTTTGTATTATTTTTAGGTTTTGCCAGCATCACTAGGTTTATTTCTATTGTTTAGTCACATTTCATCACAGGCATCTGCACAAACCCCAGTAGGCTATGAAACTTTGCAGCTTAACTTCTATTTCTGAATTAAGTCACATGGAGACATGCAGGTTGCTATTTTTACTTTCCCTAAGTGCTTTTGTCTGGAAGATGATGAAAACAGGCTTTCTAGCTACAGCTAACAAGCTAAGAGCAGAAAATTACAGAATATATAAATATTTTTTATTTATGTATATATATGTGTGTGTGTGTGTGTGTGTGTGGCTGTGGTCATTATTCGTGTTTTCTTTTCCCACGTGAGTCAGCTCTCAGATGTGACCTCGCCATTTCAACCAATCATTCCTTTAGAAATGGATTCTTATCACATAAAGACAAGAAAAAGACACAATTTAAAGAAACCGTATGTAAGAAATGTCTAAAACTGGGGGCTGTTCCATAAAACAAGATTAAGGTAAAAGCCAGGCTTATTTTGGTTAGTCGGGCTTATTGTCAGTAGATTTTTTAGAAAATAAGTCAGACTAACTAAAATAAGCCTGGCTTATTCGGTAAACCTGCTTTGTGGAACAGGCCACTGGTACTGCAATCACTTTCTAAATACTGTTGAGCGGTGTCTCCCCTCCCCGTTGACTAGAGGTTGCCAGATAAGCTGCAGGATCCAGGAATGACGAGTCACTTTTTAATTTCCCGAACAGTTTATTACATTTTCAATTCGATGACCCACCTCCTCCGTGTACGCTAATGTTAATATGCACGAACATGCACAACTTTGTTCGACTGTAGTGAATATTTGAAATGGCCATTTATAAATACAAGTAAATTATGAATCTTACCTGTCCAGGAGAAAATTTGTAACATTGGCGTCTGTTTTCAAGTTCTTCTCCTCTTTTATCCGTCTCCATCGTTCAAACACTTCTCCAATGCAAATTCTGTCTTATTTCACACTTTGTCACGCCATCTAAACGTGATGAAGCCAGCTTCAAATTTTTATTTTGTTAATATAATAGAGTTTGAAAATTTTACAGAAGGGATTTTTGATTTCTATTTTTATCTTTCTGTGAATCAGAAAATACTGTCAACAAAGAGGAAACATACAATTTTTTTTAGAAAATAAAATGCTATATAAACCATTGTAAATGATATATTAAATTATATATTCAGTAAAAAAACCTTCAGATAGGAAAACTGTAAGTTTAGGTGTGTGTAAGTGCTGCTGAAGTAGAGGAAAGAACTCATTTAAAGAAAATGGCATTTAAAGATAGACTGAAATAGTCAAAGTGTAATAAAATAAATAGTTAAATGTGCATTTTGGAAGTTTCATTCCTATAATCTAATAAAGACATGTTATTGAAGTAAAGTAGCTTACAACTTTACCAGTGCATAAAAATTTGTCTCACTGAGTCTAAAAGTAATTGCTCACAGGGCAAGATAAATAACAGCTGCTGACATACACTACGTAAAAAATGAACTGCATATGAAAGTCGACCAAAGACAATGCTATTTCTAATGCTTTAACAAGACAGAAAACCTCTGGGAAAAACACTAAACATGAGCCTCCAATTATTGTTGTGCATGAGCTGGTAAGAATTCAAAATGTTTATTGAAACACTTTTTTTTTTTTGGCCAGAAACACAAGTATTTCCTTTATCAAAAACTAATAACATTACATGAATTATTCTTCATAGAGTTACTCAGTGTAAATTCTGTTAATACATTAGAACACTTTTTAAATATTAGAACCTCTCACTGCAAATTATAAACTACCCAAATGAAGCGATGAACGTAAAATTGAAGCAAAGTAATCAGTGTAAGCTGAACATGAACAAAGAATTCAAATGTATCGAGTAAAAAAAGAATATGCTTTTTTATGTACAGATACAGTATGTTTGCTGATTATGTCTAGTCACTTATCGAATCAAAAATGGGTTTGCTATATTTTCCTGTTAACAGCAATAGGAGATGTTATAAAATAATTTGATAAACTATGTAAGTATTTGTCAATGCAACAGATGAACTAACGGTCTCGGAAGTAAACTTTCCATGCAGTTCCTCCATAGACATTGATTTTCTAAGCCAATTTTGACCTAAAAAAATATCCGGCTCCACAGAAGCATATAAAACCACTTCACACATGACACATCTTCAACAATTTGTACATTATTGCCAAAAATCAGTTTCTTTATGGAAATTATCAATGGCATTTTACTTCTGGAACCCTATATGAATCTGAATAAGCATGACTGCAGTGTTGATTTCATGTTAAAGTCTTGGCGAAACCAAAATGCCAGTGATATTTACGATGAATAACATTGTTAAAAATACAATTTATAAATCAATGTTGTTGATCTGCACGAGAAAAATCATCTTTAAGAATGAACATACTGTACTGCGCAATAAGACAGAGTTACAAGCAAATTTAAATCATGATCTATTTTAAAACCTATTCCAAGATGTTCACGAAGATTATGTCAAAAGCATCCCATGTTTCCACAATCGTGCACGTTGTGTTTATCGAGGTATCACCAGTTTTGGAAAGAAAGCTGGTACCGTCAGTCCTCTTGGTTGATTTTTGCAACGTGGTGCTGTTTTGGTCAAAGTAAGCGGTTCTGAGCCTCTCCGAGTTCTCGTCTGAGAGTTCGATGGGTGCTGTAGGTTGTCCTGCGAGTTAGTTAAGGTTCAGTTAGAGGTATCCGAGTGAACGCTGTTTGCTCCCTCTATAGGAGACGTCACAGAAGACGGAGTGATAGCATCGTGCCAGCCACCGTTACCCTGCCGAGAGACACGGAAAAGACCATCAGAGACGTTCAGCTACAGTCAGAAACATTAGCTGGTATTGATTTTTAAGAACAAGACCAGATAAACGCTCTGTTAGTATCCTTTTTTATATTTTTAAACCACTGAAACTAAATCAAGCTTAAACCAGTCTAGTCTGGTCTTTTCATATAGTTTTAGTAGCTTTTTAGACACTTGACAGATGAGAAACCACCTTAGCGCATCACACATTTGCTGGATTAAGTTATTTGTTTCTATGTATATGGTGAAAATGATTTATCTTACTTGTGGAAATAGATTAAATACATATTCATTTAATTTTGGACACTTGCCAGGTATAAAACCATCTTAAACCAGGCCAAACACAACCCCCATGGGCTGTATTAGTGTCATGGTTGTGCAGGAAACAGGCTGAGACTTGCGTGTAGCAAGACATAGATTGTTATTTGAACTGAGCAGACCAAGAACTTCTACACGTACACAAACTAAATAACATTGACGATCAGATCAACACACAGGACCGAATACAATGGGCTTACGTACACTAGGGCAGATGCAAGACAGGTGAGGGACACAGGTGGCAAGGGTTAACAGGAACTGCACCATATATAGACAAACAGGAAATACTAAAACTAAATTAAATTAAATTAAATGTTTAATAAATGTAATTGTCTGTTTGTATTAATTTGATCTTTAATCCTGTTCACCATCATTTGCTGGATTAAGTCATATTTTGGTCTAATTTTGTTATGCTTTATTGTTTATACTTAAAAATGAAAACAAAACTGGCAGACAAAAATATGAACAATCGCTATTATTCGCATCCAAAATATATGTATTTTTTACATAATATATGTATGTGTACTGTGTAAATTTATCATGATGTACACAAAAACTTATTTTGGATGTGATTAATTGCAATCGTTTGATGATGTAATCGTTTGACAGCACTACAAAAAAAATCATATTAAGAAGTCTCAAATTAACAATTAAAACAAGTCATAAAAAAACATATGCAGTACATTTGTATCATTTTTAGGTATACTTTAATTGGAAAACAACACTTATTCAGAGAAACTGCTTTAGAAATCGTTGTTTTTGGAGTGTGACGGTTGTGCAAACGTTAGGATTAAATGTTAGTAAGTATCAATGACATCTGAAGCTATTCGCACTGCCCTTTACTTCTCTTTGTGATATGATTGTTTTCAGTATTAGAGAGTGGACATGGCTGCCTCAGTAGATAAATGAACCTTTAGCGCCGTGACTCCAGATCGACTCCATTATAAAGCGTGTCTTATCAGACCTCATCTGGGAAGACGCTATTCACATCTGTACAAAGCTGCAGGCAATTCCAGTTTCATATTTTATTATAGTGATAAGGAAATGGACTGCAAATTCTCTCAGAGAGAGAGAGAGAGAGAGAGAGAGAGAGAGAGGGAGCATGGTTCAATAAGGCAGATATATACTGCCAAGAGCTGTGCATGTCGCTGTGTTATTAGATACATTTTGGAAAATGGAAATGGAGCGCATTTGCTTTCTATCCTAGCAAAAGTCCCTGTGTGCATGTGTGAATATTAATATGAATCCATACGTTTATCTTTGCCTTTTCACAGAAACGCATCACCTCTCTCAGACTTAATCTCAGCTGTCGTCTTTGTCGGCTCATGGAGCGACAGTTTGATCATACAACGTCTGTCTGAATGACTCCTGGAGACCTGCTGCGAAGAGATTATTCCCACCACGTGTGTGTGTGTGTGTGTTGCATATGTGTGTCAGTAATATTCTGACTCTAATGCACTTCTGCACCAGAGCTTTTGAATCTGCTTTGAATCTGATCAACGTCAGAATTCAGTTGAAAGCATCCAAGCTTTCTCATCTGCCATTAATTTCTTTTCTCTGTGAAACTCACATTCAATCCATGCGGGCTGTAGAGCGGGTTTCCCCGCAGACCGTCGCTGTAACCCAACGACTGACCGATGGCATGACGTATGGAGTCTCCCTGCAGAGAGAAAGACACTATTAAAACTACATTATAGTAATCAGAAATGCTTCTTGAGCATGTGGATCATGTGACACTACAGAATGATGCTGAAATTTCAGCTTTGATCACAGGAATTAATTACTGATATGCTATTTAACTTGTTATTATTATTATTATTATTATTAAGCTGGCTTGAGAATGATCAGACTTTCTGTTTTCATAAATGGTGAAATATCCTAAAACTCCCATAGACTCCCATAATCACTGAATGTTCAGATGAGCCAAGGCTCTGCCAGCTCCAACTGTCAAAATTAAAATCTAAACACCTGCAGCTCATTAGACTCAATCAGACTTCCCTTCTATGTGCTATTTCTAACCCATTTAAACTCATTTAAGCTTCCACTCTATATCTACTACTATTTCTAATTGATCTCATGCTATGGTGTGCTAAAAATGCTAGAAACACGATAATCATGCTAAAATACATGCTAGTAACTAGCTAATCATGCTAACAACATGTTAATACCATGCTAGTGATATGCTAAGCATGCTAGAAACATGCTAGCAAAATGGCAGTAACTTGCTAATCATGCTAGCAACATGCTAGTGACATGATAATCATGTTATAGTAACGCTAACAGCATGCCAGTAACATGCTATTCATGCTGTAATCATGCTAGTAGCATGCTAATAATGCTATAATCATGCTAACAACATGGTAGTGACATGCTAATCATGAAAAAGACATGTTGGTAACTTGCTAATCATGCTAACAAAATGTTAGTAACACCCCAGGTGCCTTAGCGACCTACAGTATCTATCATCTTTCTTTCTGTAATCTATCTATCTATTTATTTATCTATCTATCAATCATCTGGCTATTTCTGTCTATCTATTTATATCTATCATATTTAAACTTCAGACTTCTTTAAATGAACACCTTTAAACTGCAAGCTTTTAAAACTACTTTTTAAAAGGTCAGACTTTCCCAAGCCAACTTCAAAGTTTACTTGTCTAGTTACATTTTATAATATATTACAACAGAAAACATTTAGTTAAAATTGTAATAATATTTCACTGTTTTACTGTTTTTACTTTATTTTGGATCAAATAAATGTATGTTTTATATATATATATATATATATATATATATACAGTATAGTGTCTTGGCTGTACCTGTGTCTGTCCTGTGTTGGGGACCGGGGCCGGCTGGTAGGATCCGTTCAGGCCAGACATGCTCATGAACATGTCTCCTGAACTCGGCAGACTATACGAACCTGAAGAACCTGCAGAGAAACGCAGACAACAGAAAATGAGTCTGTGAACATGATCAGGGATGTTAGGTCTGACACAAGCTGCATTGTTTATCAGTGATGTCAAGGAGTTCAGACGTTTAAGCGTGACATGCCTGTTAAAATAATTATCCATGTTCTTATGGGCCACTAAATGTAAACACACAAATATGAACAGTGAGGGACTGTTACATGTGAAGAACAGAACACAGATAAAGGAAGTTCACTTTAAAATGAAATGAAAATAGAAAACAGAAAAATACAAGTATTCAAAAGTATTTCACCCCATAACATACCAGTGAATATGTTGTTTAACAGATTATTTTTATCTTCTGCCGCATCCAACTGAAAGTCTTCATCTTTCATCTGAAAGCCTGTAGAGAAAATGATAGGACTGAGCTTGCTTAAACAGTACTAATTTCAAAAATACATGTTCATGACCAAATAATCGCACTAGATCAACTGTATCTGCACTATTAAGAGACCGGGCTAGCTGATACATTTGTCACACTTTTTATTCTTACGTCTACTGTTATGGCCTAGTAAGCATGATACAGTTAACGTTATAGCCCTATATGTCCCCTTTAGCAGAACATGTGGTCACAGCAGGTTATTTAGGTCATTTCCCTGATGGTGCTTGGATATTAATTAAAGGGTAATAACTGTTTTGGGTGACAAATGTTGATTTCGGAAACCAGTACTTAAGAAAACAGGTATTTATTTATCCTGGATATAAACTTTGTGACAACTAGCCCCGTTAGTTTCACCCATAGTGTGTGTACCCGAGCTGGGTGTTGCGGGCGAGTTGTTCTGACTGTTCTGTACAGCAGCCGCCACGGCCTGAGCTGCCGTCACCGCCGTCTTCGCTGCGTACAGATTCGCCTCTTCCTGGAATTTACCAATGTTCTTCTTATAGCGGATCCGTTTATTACCAAACCAGTTTGAAACCTGAGGGAAAGAAAGACAAATGAGGAAATATTTAAAAAATATTATATTATACTTCATCAAATATTATTATAAAACTTTTTTTTACCCAAAAATAAAAAGACAAAAAAAATGACTTCATAAAGACAACATAGCCTCTCGAAGGACCAATGATACTTTTGTATTGCAAAATGATTTTATTTAAACTAATCACATTTCCCCCCACAATGAAAAATAACTAGACAGAGGCTAATATCTGGATGATTTCATTAGGAAATATTATATAAAATAGTCTAATGTACATTTTAAAATATTACACAATTAATGTAAAACCTAAATAAAAAAAATGATATATTTGCATAAAGAGAATGTTTTAATTTGAATTTAGCCGAGCAAATGTGGTTGAATTATTTAAAAAAAAAAATGATAATATACATTATAAAGTGTAAAAAAAATATTTAGAGTATATATATAAAAGTATTTTTACCTCCAAAAAATATTTATTTAAAAATAAATAAATAAAAATTGATTTTGCATGAAGAGAATGATACAATTCAGTTATTATGAACCAGAACCATTTTTGTATTGTGGCATTATTTTATTTAAAATTAACTAAATTTTCCCTCCATAATGAAGTCAAAATGTGAATGAATGTCATGAGGAGGTATTAAAAAAAAAATTATAATATACATATCTAAATCATATACATATACAATATCTGTTTTCAACTCAAAATCTAAATCTAAAAGTTGATCAGTTACCATTTTTGCATGGTGACATTATTTTAATTAATCATCACTCCCCTCCTAACTGAAAAAAAGACAAACAAACAAAAAAACATTGGTATAATTCATAAAGTCCATTGACATGTGTTCTGGAAGCCAAACGTTCCTGGCTTCTTGGAAAAATGCATGCATTTTTATGTGCTTCACAGAGACTGTTATCACACATTTGTAAGACATTGTAAATGGACCAACCTTTTGCAAAAGAACATTAACGTTGCTACAAACCCAGACATATTAAAATTACATCCACCCCGAGCAATGGCTCCTTCATAAAACATCTCCAAACAGGCCTTAAACTGCCAATGGGAGGCGGAATAGTTCAAGCAACGCTATAAAAACGCCTCGCTGATGTCATAATCTAAGGATCCAATAAAAGACAGCCGGAAGACACCATCCAAGTGCATGTAACTGTCGGCAGCTCTGAGGAAATGTATGCATGGTTGGCTGAGTGTGTGTGTGTGTGTGTCTTATGGCCATAAAGAATAATTCCAGCTGCTGGAGAAATGACTGTATGATGCATCGATTGTTGTTGAGCACACAGAGACACGGCTGCCACTGCAACCAACATCGACAGACAACACAGCGGACGGACAAATGTTTAGTGACATACCTGTGACACAGTGATGGTGCTTCCCTTCCCCTGAGGGCACAAAAAGAAGGGGCTTTTTTACAGTAACGCCTTCCTGTACACACCCACCCGTTACACAAACAGAAAACAGGCTGAATATTCATAATGTGTGTCCATCTCAGTCGAGCGCAACAATCCGTTCTGGAAGTAAAAATGCCCTTCAGAGTGATTTTCTCTCTGTGTGTGGACTTTTTATGAGTTACAGTTAGCTCTGAGGTTATTATTCATTCTGCATTGGAAAAAACTCTGTAGTATTTACTTTGAAACTGTTTAAATATAATCCCCCCAAAAAGGAAATAACCTAATTTATTGAAATTTTAAAGTATGTTCATACAATAAAAAAAAAAAATCAATAATCTGTTTAATTTTAAAATATAGCCTACTTTTTTTTCTTTCTTTTTTTTTACATTATATATTGTAAAGTTTCCTATAAAATCTTCATTACCCACAATCCTGTAGCTGCTGTTTGGAAATGGTAATTGCAGTATCCTTATGTTGTGTTTGTAGTTTTTGAAGGTTAAGGCTGAATAAGGCTGAAATAACTAAATGTTACGGTATTTAATTACGGCAAAAGTAAATTTTTACACAAAAACAGACCCTTTGTCATTTGCGTTTCACACACACTTCTGCAAAACAAATCGTGATGTTGTAAGCCTTCTACTAAACTCTATTTGAACTTTAATGAGACACTTTCTGTAATCTCCATCAAGAAAATCAATGGGAAAACACTTCCAGGACCCATGCGGCAGAAAACTGGGCGCTCACCGATGCCTTTTAAATCACTTCACACTCATGTTGAGATGTTACTGTTACTGAGCCAAATTCTCTGCACCTTCACAGTGTCACAGACCACCTCTAGTAAATTTGTTAGTTATTTTGCTCAGATTGTGAATAAAGCCTGGTCTGAGATCTGGACTGACCTGGGACACGGTGATGGCACACTTCTTGGCCAGCTCCTCTTTGGCCTCCTCGCTGGGATACGGGTTACTGAGGTGAGAGTAGAAATACTCGTTCAGGATCTCTGTCGCCTGCTTGCTGAAGTTACGCCTTTTCCTCCTGGAGAAAGAGCAATCATGAGTACTGACAGATCCCTTAACCCTTTCAGTATCACGGTGTGTATTTCTACTAGCAACACCACTGCAAAAATCACTTTCTTCCTCTGTATTTTCGACTCATCCTAAATCAATATACAAATACTTGGTTAGAGGATACTAAGCCTTACTTTCTAAAAATTAAAATGGGCAAAAAAAATCTGTCAACATGGTCAGAAAAATATTCTTGTTTTCCCTTTAAATTAAGTTTATTTTTCTGACCCCACTGGCAGATGTTTTTTCTGTTATATGAAAAAATCACTTAATTTTGATCTTTTATTAATGCAGTCAAATGATTAATCACATCCTATATATATATATATAATATATAAAGAAATCTTTACACATGCATGTATACATTTAAGAGACATATGTAGGTTTATATATTAAATATAATATAAAATATAAATATAACTATTTAAATGTATACATGTAATATTTGTAAGATATATACTGTATTTGTGTGTCTTTATATATGCTCAAGGCTATGGGCTACGGTCAATCAGATCCAAAAAACAAAACAAGATCTGCATAAGCTAACTAAAAGAAAGAAGACAGGTTGACAAAAGATTAAATGCAATATTTGGTAATATTATAGCATAATGAGAGATTAATAAGCATTTTTGTAGGCTGGCCATTTCTTAATGAGATGTACCACAGCAGAGACATTAGATAAAAATGCATGCATTAAAATATTATTAAAAACTAAAAAAGGAAATTAATAGTACCAAGATAATACCAAAAACCTTTTCTACTTAAATGAGGTGTATTAAATTCACACAATGAAACATATAATGGCAAAATGCATGCATTAAATGTTATGAAAGATGTTTAGGAATTTATTAAAAAAATACTTAGACATTTATAAGCAGGTTTTTGTAGGTTTTTTTTATCCAGAAAAAGCAGAAGTGTAACAAGGAAGGAGAAAAACGTGCCCAAAAAATGTGCAAAGTTTGCAAGTTTTAGTCCAATGTAATAAAATGAAACAAACAAACAAACTTCTGGCTCAAAATGACTAAAACTAAACTGTTAAATAAGAAAATTGTTTTTGCAGGAAATTGTTGATCCAACAAGCCCCTGCTGGTAGATGCAATAACTATACCACGATACATAACGTATAAACTATTGCATGTATAATACAAGTCAGCCAACTATTAGGTCCTATCCAATAAACAGTCGCTGATGTGGCGTACCAGTTTATTTTTGGGCCACTTATTTGCTTAAAACAATGACCTTAGCAGCCAATCTCTCACTCTGCCTTTATGATGTCATCACTGAGCCCACCAATCACTGTGTGCTTAATTTGCATTCCATCGGCTGAATGACTTTCTGATGAGCAGGTTTATGCATAATTTACTCTCTGATTTAAGTAACTCGTGCCCTTGCAAGCCAACCGGCACTAATTGGCAAATTTCCTTCTGCCAGTTTAAGAAAAACACTACCAAGACCTTAAAATATTACCACATCACCCACTCGTTCACACACGCCTCGCTCTCAGCACATCAAACCCACACTCGCAAAAACACCTACATGTGTAAAAACACTGACAATTATTCTTTATTAAAAAATGCAGTTTTATCTAAAGCTAGTTGCAGTGTGTTATTAGAGAGACTCTCTGGGGCAAAATGAGCTTTGAAGTCGCTGAACAGTTTTGAGCTTTGTATTTTAGAGCAGAAATCTGGGGCTTATTCACTAACCACCTGAAATCCAACTTAACCAAACATTATCTACACCAAATCTGTCTACAAGAGGTGTATTATATAGTCGCCACCTCATTCACATGAGCGAACACTTACACGGGCAAAATGTATGCATGACATGTTATGGTAGATATTTAGATATGCTATATAATTTACTATAGTTTTTATTTTTTCTCTAGTTGTACTTTTAGTTTTTTTTAACCCTTGAAGTACAACTAGAGAGAATAAAAATGAAATAGTAAAAGAAAAAAGGATATAACCAAATCACTACAAATTAAACTATACTAAAAATCAGGAAAAAAACAGAGAAATTCATTGAAAACCTAAAACTGGGAAAAATTGAAAATAAAAAATAGAAATATTTAGGTCCCAGACTAAAATGCATGTTTAAAAAATACTAAACATTTATACTGGCAAGATGCAGGCAAAACATAAGATGTTTAGGATTACACGTAGTCTGCTAAATGCAGTCTATGAGTGTGTTTCTGACCTGGCGTCGAGGAAGCGTGATCTGAGGATCATGACGGCCTCGCAGGTGCTCTGCTTCAGCTGCATCTGGATGGAGCTGAATTTGCGGTGGATGATGTTTACCATGCGCTCAATCTCTTTGGGTGAGATAGGCCGTGTCCGAGACTGTTCTCTCAACAGGTTCATCACATGGGTCGTGAACTCATTGCACGCCTGTAGACCAATCAAATTACTCAGAACTGATCATGCAAAGCCATGAACTAAAACAAACACTGCTAAAGTTAACTAAAAATAAGATTAAATAAATTAAAATGGAAATATTAAATGAAAAACTGAATGAAAATTAGAAATGCTGCATTGGCAACTAAGTGAAATGTTTAAATGGAATCACTAAAATTATTATCTGAAAAAATTGTCTTGCTGTATGATATTTTTCTATTTATTGCAACCTTGTAAAGTTATTTAATGTTACTTTATTAATTTTAAAATTAAAATTATTACTAATAAACCTAGTGAAACTTTACTGTAAAAAAAAGAAATATATAATATAAAATAAACCTACATAGTAATAAAATACAAGAGAAACAAAATTACTTAAAAGTAAAAATAAAGGCTAATTCAAAATAAAAAAAACTATAACCTATAATTTCATATAAATAATTCAAAAATAATACTACTTATTATGTATGTTTTTAAATACATGAAATAAGTAACTATACAGTAAAATCTGTAAAGAATTATGGTAAAAAAAACAAAAGCTGTGATTGCATTTAAATTGCATTTTTTTTTTCACTTCCAAAAATGCTACTGTAAAATTACATGTAATATCCAAAATAGTATTCACGTATGCTGTATAGTACGGGAACTTACTGCAGCATTTTTACAGTATTTGACCATTAAATTCACTCGAATTTCTTCTTTTATTTTCCCAATAGTTTTTTGTTCCAGTATAATCCTGATGGACTGATGTACAGACCTGCTCGTACTTCTCCAGCTCGGTGTGGTAGATCTGTCTGATCTGGCTGAGTTTGGCTCTGTAGTCCGAGTGCTCGATGGAGTTATCAGCTCCTACGCCTACTGCTGCTGTTGCCGCCGCAACTGCTGCTGCTCCGCCCCCTTTCTCTGGTCCGGACACGCCTTCTGCCAGCAGCATGTTATCCAGACGCATGAGCTGAGGATCTGAAGGATCTTCATCCTGACTGCCTCGGATACTGAGACCTGACACAACACGAATGGGAAAAACAGGCCATTTAAATATAGATATGAATTAGACAAGAACTACATCTGAATATTTGGTTATTTTCAGGTGCATCTTCTCCTAAACATAAAGGCTTGAAAAGTTTCACATACAATATACATTTAAGGCGAATCAACACATTTCATCAATACCTGTTCTTGTCTTACACTGTAAAAAAAAAAGACGTAAAAAAACGGTGCATTGCATGGCAGCACAGGGTGCCAAACGTTTGCCATTAAG
>JAUCMT010000105.1:27117854-27129434 GCA_032357475.1 Enteromius thamalakanensis
AGATCCTTTTCTTATTTAGCACCCAAACTCTGGAACAATTTACCAAATACTGTTCGGGAGGCGGGCACACTCTGTCAATTTAAATCTAGATTAAAGACACATCTCTTTACTCTGGCTTACACTTAACACACTAATACACATGTATTAATCAAATCTATTAAAGGATTGTTAGGCTGCATTAATTAGATCAGCCGGAACCGGGGACACTCCTCTTAACACATGGTGTACTGGTTACAGTTAGTTTGCTCTTCTCCCAGTTGACCTGAAGACCCAACAGGCTGAGGTGGGGCTGAATGTATAATGACAAAACCTTGCAACCAGGCTTAGTTGGGGCCAGTTCTCCTCTGGTCGGACGCCCAGCACCTAATTTCCCGTTAAATTTTAAGCACATCTTCCTACATTGAGAACATGACTCATCCACGAAAGCCACCTCAGCGTGCTTCAAGCCCAGGCATGAGAGGCAGCGATCGTGACCATCACCCAGTGCCAGGTAACAACCGCATCAAGAAACGCAAGTAAGGACATTCCCCCTGTGAGCTACTCTTTTAGAAAGCTCTTTAGTGTCTTGAGGCGCACAGGGGAGCTGGCCACTTGCACACAACAGGGAGGTAGTGCAACCTGATGTGGCAATCCACTCGACACAGGAAACCACCACCGCTGATGACACTGTAGACCAGCCACTTGATTCCCTTAAAGTAGGAAAGGGACCAAAACATCTGAAACACTGGGCTCAGAAGCGAAAAGCTAAATATGCGCTACACCAGCTGCTCATATATACTCACACTGTGATCAGCTGCAGCTGGATGCAATCAGTGCATGCCAATCTTCATTGGCTTGTTTTAATAAACTGGAAGTGGATTGGTCTCTCAAAGTGAGATCCCAATTTCATCTGTTATATCCGATGTGACTCGGAGTGACTGACTGAAAGGGAATGTAAATAATATAATATATACTAAATGATAATAATATCATAATAATATATAGTAAATATACACTTTTAATTGAATTCAGTAATATATATACACATACATTAATAAGATGAGCAATGTAAAAAATGTATTACACCAAGAAAAGCAGGTGTGAGACAGAGCTGGAGTAAAAACACATTCAGACATGCAAAGACATTTTCTTGAACACCTGGACCTCCCAAAGTAGGTTTCAGATAGCTGGTTATTTCTTCTTATCACTCCACACTAAACAAGCGAATAGACAGGCCCACCGCAGACATCCTCCCATTAACACTCGGCGCAGCACTAGTCTGCTATGACACGCTGTTTATCAGAGGTCGAGGTGTGTTTGTGCCAGCGCAGCTACAAGAGAATGATTGACAGTGGCAGCTCTCTTCACTGAGGTGGGTGAGGAAAAGCGCCGGCAGCCGTTAAGATGTGCTTCAGCGGCATCCTTTCATTCCACACCAAAGACTTGTTTGGCACTTCACGTTTGATTTTTGATTTTGCAGTCAGCAGAATAGATGGTCATGTCAGCACAGGGGAAAAATACTATATTCTGTATATGTTATATATATGTAAGTAATGTATATATAGGAGAAAAAATGCTATATGCTAATATACTGTGCTGACATAAGGGATTTAATTTTTTATGGATTTATTAGTTGTTTTTGTCATTATGCTTTTTAACTTTGCTAAAATATAACTGATATATTTATATAATTAAAAAAATACAGCAGTTAGCAGAGTGGATCCTTAAGAGTGCAGATATAACATTAATTTTCATTTTCAATCATTTTGTTTATAACACTGCTCATTTATTCATTAGCTTCTGTGGGATTTTTGGTTACGTGTTTTCTGGTCCAGAAGGTGAAAATGTTGCATTTGATTAAAGTTAAGTAAAGTAACATCCCACTTTTCCTCTAATTATATATGTTGTGAACTTGGTTTGGTTTTAATACTGCTCTGATCTCTAAAAGTGCTTTCTTTGAGTAAAATACTCCAGATATTTTTAGACAAAGCCATGGAAAAGAAAACATTTTGGCCTAAATTTCAGATATAGGATGTATAAAAGTAACAATTTGCATTGCACATAAACTGAATGTGCTGCATTTTGTCAGTCATACATAAATGAAACAAATAGTTAAGTTTTATTTATGTATGACTGACAAATATGCATCACATTAAGTTCATTAGGTTATGTTGCATAATGGACAGGCTTTTACGTGCAATTCAAATACATACACTGTAAAAAATGGCTGTGATCTTAACAGTAAAAAACTGTTAAATGGTTAACGGTAAATTCCTGTAAAATTTACAGGAAAAAACGTAAACTGACATTCCCAGAATTCCCTGCATTGCATTTTAAATTAAGTTTAAATTTGATGTTTTTTTCTTTAATATAATTCTGTTTCTTCTTAGTTTTTTCAGTGATGTTTATTAGGGTTGTGTGTCAGATGTAATGTTGTTAATTGAATGTTTATTGCATATTTCAGTTTAATGTCTGAGCACCTTCTACAGTATGTTTATATTTTTTAAAGCTAAAGCTTTCTCATCATCACCTGCATTTGGCTACAAGCTACAAAACAGATTTCAGTACTTTAATAGCTTGGTATATTAACATTATATCAGTTAATGAAATTACGGTATTTAACTGTAAATTTAACTTAAAACCGTAAAACCTAAAACGTTGTTACTGTATTTTTACGATCACATTCTGGTAACCTCAGCTGTCAATTTTTTACTGTAAATTGTACAATTTTTTTTATAGTGTAGATATTCAATTTAGGCCATAAGTTTTAAAACCTGCAATCAAAAGTCACAGATCTCAATATGAACTCAAATTTCTGAATAAATTCACGCAGGGGTAGGTACTGCAACCTTCAGTTTATAGCTCTATAATCTACTAGATGTTAGCTATCGACTTATTTCATCTGTTGTTTTAGAAAATGTTGATACTTAAAGAAACAAGAGCTCTCAAACTCTCTGCTGAGGAAACATTAAGTGCAATGCCATTGTTCTGCAGTTTTAGGTGATTCTGAAGATGAAAACCCGAGGACAAGATTGTAAACACACCGCAGCTGCTCAGAATGACTAGAATAAGATCCACACACACACACTGCCCTCCAGAAACACACACACAGTATTCATGAGGTCAATGCAAGATGACATTTAAAGCACAGCAGACAAAGGCAAACAAACTCAAGATAGAAGGAATGAATATGAGAGAAAGCAAGAACATATGAACATTTGCTCTGCTCTTAATCTCATTTCCGTTTCATCTTGTTCCTTTTCTTTAGTGTCGCTTTCATTTTTAATGCCAACAAAATAGTAAAGGTAGCCACATTCCCTATTCAGACCTCAGGCACAGAAATGCTAATTCAGCACAGAGCACGTCTCGTCAAATGCATCTCTCAGACAGCGGCTCTCAGTTGAAGCAGACGTCTAATTAGTTAACGGTGACTGAACGGGAACAGGATCAACAGAGAGGTGCTGGATATAGATTGACGAGTGTATTCATGACTGTAGTGATGTTTGAATATATGTCCACAGAAAATATCTACTGTGGCGTATCATGGTTTAGTGTGATACGAGAAGACATGCTGTCACTCCATCAATGATAAGAATTAAATATTTTCACATGGTTGATGCTTAATTGGGCAAAATATTGAGTCCAATTGTGCATATACATTTTTAATGTTATTTCAGGTATAATTTAAATTTATTTAGGTATAATTTACATAATGTACATACATTTACGTATGCTAAATCTATATTTAAATTTATATATTACTTTTTAATCCTACACCCACACACACACACACACATAAAATAAGTATAATATGTATTTACACACCCACGCACTAGTGCTTCCAGATCCATTAATCACAATGAATCACATCCAAAATAAATCTGTGTTTACATGTATATGTATATATGTGTGTGTTTATGGGTCAAAGATGTTGTTTGCATCAAAGGAAATTTACAAAAGTGTTTTATTTCCATAGAAAGCACATTACTGTAACTTTTGAGGTTTGAAACTAGCTGCTGGAGAATACAATGTCAACATTTGGTTTAAATGTTATATTGTCATTCTGCGTAACACAATATTTAACATCCTTATTCTGACTTGTACATATTAAAATATACTAAAGAATAAAATATTTATATAAAAAATAGCATATTAAAATTTATTGGATATTAAAGTTGTAAAAAATTCTTACTGACAAAAAGTTAAAACCTAGGATAGGGGCAAATGAAATCTGATTACATCCAATTAGTATTCGGATATTTACAAAAACCTGCTAATTTTGTGGAGAAAAACAACAACAATTTAAAGCCGTATTACACTTATTTTTTTTTGGTTAAACAATTTTTTATCTGTGTGTGTGTGTGTGTGCGTGCTGTATATGTAAAACAAACACAATCTGTAAACAAAATGGCAATTTTAAAAGTAGAGGGGACTCTAAATACAATGTATCCAGTGTTATGAAACATAAAGGCGAGAGAGGTTGCTCTGTGTAACTAGATGTTGATGACAGACTGAGGTCTGATTGTGAGTAAACAGCTGTGTGCTGCTGGAGCGGCTGATCATTAACTTCTGCACCTGACACCTCACACCAGGCTCTCCTGGAATAAAACATTTTCTGTGCATGAGGACTGTACAATGATCCATGTATTATACATGTGTTCATGCTTTTTGAAAGTAAAAAATAAAATCATATTTTAGTGTCTTATTTAGGTTAACAGCTCGTGAAATCTAGTAGGTAATTTGTTAACAATCCTTAAAGGATGAAATGATAAGCATTTATACAGTAAATAAGCTCCTACAAGATGAACTGCCAATCCTGTTTGTTTAGAATTAAGGGTTTTATTAACGGTTCACTTTTAATTGGTTCTAACCCTTTTTAGATCTAATTAGAAACTCAATAGCAGTCTTACAGGATTTTGAAAATGCCAATTATTTCTTATTTATGTTTTATTTAATTAGTATGTGCATCATCACTATCACTATCATTGTTAGCCATTTTAATAAACCCTTTAGACTAAATATTAAACTTTATAACTCCCCCTGCTCTCATTTGTGCTACTGATGCATCTGTGCAAATCAGTATTTCATGTTCATTTATTCATTCATTTATAGCGTCCAGAATAACCTGTTTGAGTTTATTTTGTAAAAGTGAATGGCTGGTTTTTTTATAGCATAATTAAGTTGCCTGCTTAAGTCATTTCAGCTTAAATTAAACTGACTTAAAAATTAAGTTAAATCTTGTCTAATAAAAAAAATATTATTTTGATAAAAATGGGGGTATTTTTTCTCCCTTGAATCGAAAATGCTGTATATGAGGAGATGAATGTTTTTATCAGATGATTGCTGTAGATTAGGCTGGCCTGGTTAAAACCTCAGCTCAGCTGTACCCTGGGAGAGATCTTACAGAATAAATCCCTCAGACCTCCATTACCTTACACAGCCTTTGTGATGTTCATGTCCATCCGCAGGATCTACTGAGTGCTGGAAGCTCCGTCGGGTCACATGAGTTCAAGCACAAGCGCATTAATCCTTCAATGCCATTAATCTGGATTAGTCAAACAAAGACTTCCGATAATCATCTTTAATCACTCTTGGAAGTTGCCTGGGCTTGTCAGGAATACATCAGCGTCTGGGATTCGATGTTGTGGTGCGGGTTACGAGGCATTTCTCTGAGATGTTTTTCAGTCAGAGAGTTTTGAAGAGACATCCTGCGGCGTTACGCTTTAGAGACACACCGGGCCAAAACAAAGACTTTAGCAGCGCTTCAGTATTATTTACACTATTCAAATAATATTTTGAATTAGCTTTTATTTTTAGTTCTGATTTCAGTTTTAAAAGTTGTGTTATGCACTTTTGTCATTTGTTTTTAGGTTTTCCATCTAATTTTTAGAGCTTAAATTTATTTCAGTTGAATGCCAAATTAACATTCGCTAAGTTCAAGTACTAATTAGTTTAGTTACCAGACATATTACTTAAGTTTCAGTTGCAAATCTTTGGGGAGACTCATAGGTTTTTGATTCAAATCAGGAACAATTGTTGATAATTCAGAAAGATTCGGTTGGATCTGATTCACAATTTGATTAGATTTTGATTTAGTTTTTTTAAAGAATTCATATGAATATGTCAATTTTTCCATTGATATGTGTTTGGTAAGACACTAATCAACTACCAAAAAAAAAAAAAAGATGATTATCTGCTTATCCCCATGGCATCTAAAATGTAGGTGACGTTGTCAGTCATATATTGGAAGTCAATGGGCACACAATCTTTAAAAGTTACAGACAAATTCAAATTAAAGCCTGTGACTTTTGACGATACACTGATGTCCTAAGACACAAATAGAAACTGAACAGTATTAATATAATTTTTTACTTTTGAAACACCACAATGTCTGCCTTTTTCACAACATGTGGGTCAAGGGCACCTTAGAAAAAAGTTTTACCCCATTTAATGCAAAAAATGAACACCAAAACAAAAGTGGTCCTTATGACTTGTGTACTTTAATTATTGTCTTCTGAAGCAATTCTATGTTTCTATGAGGAACAGACACATTTAGGTCATCAAATGCTACAGCAAACAAACAAACAAAAAATGTTACAGTGTTCAAATCTCTTTAAAAATGGATCTCTTAAAGATTTTCAGCCAATTTAATAAAAAAGTTTTCCATACAATTCTGGAATGAAGCGTATGAACACTGTTATGCAAGCTGTAAATAACAATTATTGGAATATGTTTTACTAGAAATGCTATTTCATTCTTTCATGTTTGAGTCATTTCTGTGTTTCTTCGCGATTTCTGAGTGAATATTATTTCAAAGTTACTTATTGACATCTGTTCTTATTCACTTCCACTGTAGGAAAAACAAGCCAGGACTTTCTGCTAAACAAAGAAAGTAAGCCACACAGGGGTTCACATGGGGTTGAATAAATGATAGACTTTTCATTTTGGGGCTGAATTACTCCTCTAACAGACCCCCGAAATAAATCATAAGACAACTAACTTGCATAAGCCTTCACGAGCGGGGTCTCTCTCTAAAATAAATATAATCCAGAGCTCTGAAATCTTCACAACCCCACATTTACAAGTCTAATTTAATCTGCTCAGTGAAACGCTCAAAGCCGGTCTCATCGCTGAGCAATGACAGTTTTAAATAAGAGTTTTAAACCCGAGTTACTGTACAGCTGGAGGGAGCTGTGGGTGGTTTTGGATTTCTTCACAGAGCAAAACCAATCGCTGAAATGCATATTTGATATATAAAGACTCTAATAGACGGCGTTCCCTCTCCAACGATGTGCTCAGAAAATCTTCTCAAAGCCACAGCCTGCTCTTCTGCTCCTAATTAGCACCGGGATCGAAAATAAGTTGGCTTATACCAACGGCAACTGAAATAAAATGAGCGTTTTTTTTCCCGTTAAACCTTCTTATGTCAGAAAATAGACGCACGCTGGGTAGTTTCAGGCTTTTAATGTGGTTTTCTAGAGAGCAGTATGGATGCCTTGTCCTGATTTATTCACACTTTGTTGCTAAAACATGTTTGTGTGGGTTTAAGCTTCATAATTCGCTAATTAGAATTTGTATTCTAATTAGTCTTTCAGTCATACTGGTTAATTTGGATGAATACAGCTTGAAAATACACTCAGATTAAAGCTTTAATTGCTGCTGCCAAACACCAGCTATATTAACAAATCCTGCGGCAAACTGAGTGTAAGAAGTTGAACACTTGACGAAATCACAGGCTCTGCCAGGAAACAAATTTGTGTTTACAAGAGCAATACGAAGAGCTTTTCTAAGAAAACTAATCACCAAGAGTTTGCCAGGGCAGTCAAATCAAATCTTTTAATAATATTAAGAGTTTTCTTTAAGGCTCTTAACACAAGAATATATAAATAAATATCCACTTCCATAAACATACATTCAAAGTCTTTAGAGCATGTGTCTGACTCAAAAACAACAACATCTTACATCTTAATTTAGAAAAACTATCTATCTATCCATCCATCCATCCATCTTTGCTTTCCTGCCACCTGTTTTCCAATAGGGTGAGACAAATTTTGGATTTATTCTCTGAAAACAAGTCTCAGTATCTTTCAGTGTAGATATAGTTTAGATAAATGCTGTTTAAAAAAAAGCTGTGTTTTTAATATTGTGAAATTTCGCCATGACCAGGATTTGTTTTATATCTGTTTATTCATCTTTTTCTTTTTCTGTGATTTAAATGTATTAAAACAATTCTTTTTGATGTTTTAAAGATGCTAAAATAAAAAGGACAAACATATATTATTATTTTTTATGTATTATTTAGCAGAGTCTACTATTACGTTGACGTTCGAAATCACCAAAACAAACACGCCCCTACACCAAAAGGGTGTCGTCCCTTTTTTTGGTAGCTCCGCCTTTCACATCTGTCCGTAACCCAGGCAACGATAATGGCTGATTCTGCTGTGCCAACAGTCCGAGAGTATGATGTCATCAATAAATGAAAGCAATGTGTGTTAGTATGGTAATACAGGTCGAATGTGTTTTGGTAGTACTGTACAGTGAATGGTTTAGCTCTGTTTCACGCAGAGCACCGGGTACTGAGGCAGAGGTGTAGGGTAAAGGTCGGGATATTGCTGTGGCTTTATGCCTGAAGATTTGGAGCGCATGCACGTCAACCTCGCCGTCCGATCACAGGCCTTCCCGCTTCCTTTATTTCTCTCCAGAAATTGAAAGCTGCTCCAATATTTACTAGCATTCTAATTCAGACGGCTTTCTCTTTGTTTTTTTATCTGCCATTTTCAGCTTTCTGTCACTCGTGGCTAATGTCCTTACTGCTGATTTGCTACACGTTTGTTTTTGGACTCGTCCCTGACTTCTAAAGGATTTTTGAAAAATCATTGACCCTGCCTTTAACACTATAGAGTGAAATTGGGAGTTTTTGTCCAGACAAATCTTCAGAGTTCACCAGTCACTCATTCAACTGTTTTGAAACATTGCATTTTTTTTTCAACTATTCAACTTTGAATAGCACTGAAATAACATACAGTATATGAAACAAACAATTGTCATGTTCTCTGTTCATTAGACTGATTACTGTGCATTCACGAGCTGAGGTGATTTAATAATGAATATTTCTCATTTTAGTGCTATCTTCCACATTTATTGTTCAGTTAATTGACAGACACACACACACAGTGGGCGACTTTAACCGTTTAAAGCGCATCAGTTTCTCTCTTCACTACAAGATGAGGATCCTACAGCTGCAGCTCTAATCACTGTAATTAAGAGATAATTGGCATTAATTATTCTCACATAAGCTCATCACAAATCAACGGGAAAATGGCTACTGCTGGTTTCCACACACGACACACCGTGGTTAAGCTCTCAGAGACGCTTTGAAGCATGTGAATTTACATCACAATGCATGTCTTCTCCTCACTGAAGTGTAAAGCACCTGTCGATCATTTATATTCAGTTTAAACTGGTTTAATATTAGCACATTTGGATGAAATTTAAGTGCTTGTATATCAATCAAATATCTATGCATTTATTCTTTGACTGTCAGTCAAGCATCAATAATGCTCAAACTGAAGGGTAATCAATTTACACAAATCCTTGGTTACATAGACTTAAGAATGCAGGACATAGCAACACCCTAGAACACCTTAGCTACCTGGAAGCTCAGTAGCAACCCAGAACTCCCTAGAACCAGATAGAAACACCCTAACAACCCAGTACACCACAGCAACCACATAACAACACCCTAGAAACAACCCGAACGCCCTAGCAACCACATATCAGCTCTGTAGACACCAGAGCCGTTGAGAATCAGAGTTGTGACACTCCCATAGGCTTCTATAGGAACTCAGGAACTCAAGTGTCATGGAGCGGCCAATAGTTCCTGCATTGAAGTCCATTTATTTCAGTGCTTCTCAAGCGCACTCACCAGAAAGATGAGGAAATAACAGCATTTTTTCGCATTTTAACACATTAGTTTACCACTCGGAAATCTGGCCAGTATAAAACACGTTATAGTTAATGTTTATTTTTAGGTAATAGGCAGTTATGCTATATTTGGAACACATCAATAGCGATCATAATTATTATATATATTCTAAATTTTTAGTCTTTCTGCAATCGTTCTTTCCTTGTAGGAAGTTGAATGAGTTTTAGTAAAGACTGGCCATTAAAGGAATATAAGAAAGAGTTTCCCTGAATGCAGTTGGTGACCTTGTGTTTTTTTTACACGTTATTTTACTTTTTATTCGGTTAAATCCTGTATGTCCTGACCTTTTTATATCATTCACTTTCAATACATGTATATCATATAATAATACTGAGATGTGAGTGTAGGCCTACACTTTTTAGATTCAACATTTTAAAGAAGCTAAACCTTTCAAGCAAAACATAAGTAAATAAGCCATTATGTAGGTTATATTTATTTAACAGCCATATGGCATGCAGTGGTTAAACCATGGCATTAGCCTGCATAGGAATATTTTTTTTTCTGGCTGCCAAACTCCTCTTAATTTACCTCTTTGCGCTGGAACATATATATATATATACATAAACATATACATATACACAGGAAATGTATCCATTGTCCAATAATAAAGAAACAAAAAGTCTTAGAACACAATAATTTTAATGGTAGGTTTTTTTAATCAGTGACAGATGGCACATCAAAAGGAAAAATGAAAAAAATAACTTTAAATAAAAGATAAAAACGGATTTGCATTTCACTGAGGGAAATAAGTATTTGAACCCCTACCAACCATTAAGAGTTCTGGCTCCCGCAGAGTGGTTAGTGTTACGGTGGCACTCAGCGAAGCAGAGAGTAGGAGTCGTGGACTTCAATAAAGCAAAGTATTTTAATGAAGAGAAAATCAAAAACTTGGAGTCGTATCCAAAAGACATCAAAGAAACATTCCAAAACCAACCTAACATTAACATTGATGGACCAACTCAAACTCAAAAGACAGGGGATTTATACACAAGAACTAAATGACTAAAGTGAGGGCAGCTGAGGAGACACAGGTGGAAACTAATCAACTAATAATCACATAACGACAGGAAAAACCAAATAAGGGAAAACAGGAAGGAAGACGTGAACTGAAACAAACACAATGAAAAAGAAACCAAGCCAAAAACACAATTTAAACACGGAACTACAAAGACATGCAATGCAACAGTTAAGCCGAGTTCAGACTGTACGATTTTAGCCCTGATTTTGACTCGCCGACAGGTTTTGAGAAATCGCTGACAAATCAGTGCTCGTGCACGCGAGTGACAATCACACAGTGTGAACTATAAATGACGCGATCTGAGAAAATCGCCCCCATGTCGCCGACACCCGTGAGATATTTGGCATGCTAAATATCTGGACCTGTCGGCGATTCAGAATCATGCTGTATGAAATGTGACTGTATAACATTACCTACAGCCAATGAGAGTGCCACATCCAGAGCAGCGGGAAGATGGGGGAGGAGTTAAGAAGGTATAGAAGGTAATTATCTTCGTCCATAATCTTTTTTCCGTTGCAAATGAGCGCACATGCAATTTGTATGACAAACTTATTTTGCTTGCAATTATTTTTAATAATAATCCCAGCCTCACGTGAGA
>JAUCMT010000105.1:27129534-27144461 GCA_032357475.1 Enteromius thamalakanensis
CTTTGTCATTGGACAAACTTACAAAATCAGAGAGGGGTCAAATAATTATTTCCTCCACTGTATATATATATATATATGCCTGTTTTTAACCCTAAATACTATGTTTTTTGTAATATAAATAATGTATTGTAATCTAAAAATATTAATGCTGTCTCTTCATCAATCCCCAGAATAAAATGCAATTGTAAAACGTAGTCAGCATAGTTATCAATACACAATCAATGCACATGATGTGTAAATAATTACTAGAAACTGCAGCAAATATATTGAAACTGCAGTCTATCCTACTAAAACCCATTCGAACATGGGATTATGACCCATGTCATATTGACAGTTGTTTGGAACTATTGAGAGCTCCATGATCCAGTGACCGAGCGACGGCGAGATCAAAGAGTGTCGCAACTCTGATTCTCAACGGCTTTGGTAGAAACCACCCAAAATGGCAACAACCATAGCAAGACCCGGGAACACCATAGGAACGCTATGTCAGACTTCGTACTTCCGCACCAGCCTTCCAGCAAATGAACAGAGGGCGGTATGAGAGCCATGATGTAAATGCGAAGCGCCGAATTCATGGGTGCTTACACACAGTTCGGTTCATTTGGTCCGAACTACAGTCAATACATTGTAGCTTTTTTCAGCCAGTTCTTTTTCAAACCACACTGTTTGCTCTGGTCCGGACCAGCTGAAATGAACCAAAACGCAGTCACGTGACAATATCCATTTCACTTTGACCAGATGTGTCTTTGAATGCATTCCCTGAATTGCTTTTCGATTGGTCAGAAGGAGCAAATGCTGGAAAGGTCCAATGTGTTTTGTAAATGATTGCTGCCTGCCCTGACCCTTGCCGGTTTTGTGGATCACTCTTTTGCCCCTGCCTTGTATAATTTAGTTTGCTGGAGTTCGCCCCTGCCTGTTTGACTACACCTTGTCTAATAAAGCCTGTATTTCTAGGGAGTTCCCGCCATCCTCTCTGTCAGCTTCACACCAACCAAACACAACATCAGAGTTAATGCGGCAGACATACACACACAGTTCTGATAACAGGGCTAATGATGGTTTGTGTGTTAATTATAGTGCATGGAGAGGACTAACAGCAGGACACAGACGCTCAAGCTCTTCACAAGAACAGCATCCTGTGTTTTTAACAGCAGGGCTGGTGCTTCAGATCCTTCAATGAAAAGTTGGGCAAATGCTGGAAAGTCACACATACAGTTTTCAGAACTGACCAATAAATAAAACAACAACAAAAGATGACTAAAGTATACTTAAGTATACTTCAAAATGTTCTTTACTTGACAATTATCAGCTAAATTTAATACTGAAAATGGTTGATTTATCAATTAATTTTTAATATTTAGTTTGAATCATTTTAATTTTATTTTAAAGTGTATTACATGTATAACTGTCTGGACAAAGAAGACAAATAACCAGTAACTCAATTTAATAACCTAGAAATAGTACAGAATCCTTCATTGGGAAAAAGTTGCATGCATTAGATTTTTGGGGTTTTTAAATCCTAAACTTGTTTCTTTCCAGGTATTAAATAAAAAAATCCCAGCTTCTCAGTGCCATCTCAGATGTTTGGACATGCTGTGCAAAGCAACGTGAATAATGACCAGCTCACAGGCGGCGGGGCATGTTGTCGATAGCGACAGATCAATTCGAAAGTCATTTTGTCTTTGAGGAGTCATTTCTTGGCTAAAGCGTGTGACCGCTTGTTATCACTGCAGGCAAACAACCCACAGAAACCTTTCCAAAGGGGTTTGCAGAGATATTATACGTTGTCAAAACAAAGCCTGATGAGAAAAACAGCAGGTTTAGCACTGCAACGATTTTGTGTCACTGAAAGCCAATCCAAACACTCATACCAGACGCAATCTGAGAACAGAAATCATAGATATTGAGATACTGAAAGCTAGTTCCACTATGAAAAAAACAAAAATATCAAAGACAAAGAAAAAAAGAATTTCTTGCAATTCTGACTTTAGATCTTGCAATTGCACGGCTTAAGCCTAGTCCTACTAAATGTAAATCTTTGTTAGAAACTTGCACTGACGGATCTTTGACCTTTATGCCAGTGATGCTTTTATAAAAATACTTAATGTCCAAATTTAAAAATATTGCCTAATGCTGGTTTGGGCTAAGGCCTGTCTATGAAACTGAACCTTAATCTCACCATTTAGAATTTATATCCCATAATTTTGACAGCACAACTCGTAATTCTGACTTTACATCTTGCAATTCAGACTTTATATCTGAATATCTCTCAATTGTAACTTTATATTTTGCAATTTTACCTTTATATCTAGCAATTGTGAATTTTATGTCTCACAATTCTTCAAATCTTAAAAATCAGACTCTAAATCTTGCAATCCAGTCTTTATATCTTTGCATCTCACAATTATGGGAAGGAAAAAAAAAAGAATTGCAAAAATCTCTGATTTGTGAGATAAAATGTGAGGATATCTTTTTATTTGTATTGTTTCTTATCCCGTGGGGAAAACCATGCACGATAAAACTCTCTTCTCATGATGGGTCATTCATGATTGATTGATTCATTTTGTCTATCATGTGACAAATACACAAAAACAGAAACACTGAACAGAAAAAAGTGGGAAAATGAGTCAGCTGCCAAAGATGGACCTTCATACAGTGCATGGATCAAAACAACTAACCTGTGCACAAGCCAATCACATCACTGATACAAGCTCACTTACTCAGCCTCATTAGCCAGCTATACCTCGTTAACAATGGCAGACTCTCAGTGGAATGCACGTTAATCATGCTAATCAGGAGAGTGCCGCTCAAAGTATTGTGTTAATGTCCCGTTTAGAAAGCATAAATTCAAGAAACACAGTCTCCAGTGTCAGGCTAATGAGGAGCTGCTAATGGTGACGTGTCTGTTTGCTGCATGTTACGAGCTCTTCTACACTAGATAGATGGATATAGTAACTTTAAACAATACAATACTATATATATATATATATATATATATTTATGAACATCTCTTTCTTTTTCTCTTTTGGCCATACTTCATGCAAATACGCACTAAAGGGATCTTTATTTCTAAACTTGAACATCATGTGCATTAAAATGCCAAGATTTCCAGTTTTTAAGCAGCATTTTTAAGAATATGCTTGCATTGCATGGTCACATTTCAAAACATTTCCTCAATGATGACCAGGTTAACTGGTAGATGTCGAGGGGTCATTCCTGAGGAAAGTCCAAGCCACTGTGAACTGTAATTCACCTCTGACGCTCATGCTTAGTCATGAAGATTTATTGATGGAAGCTGTAAATGAAGGCCACTGAGAACGTCCATCGCCCTGTTAGTGTGTGTGCAGCAATCTTTCTGGAACAGGAACTATCGATCGATATGATTTCCCAAGACTCCTCTGAGTCGGGCGTAGGAAGGGAACAAACTGATTTTTTTTTTTAGTGTTCTCTCAAGGACCCTCAGAATACCACAGCTTTCCACTGATGTGAACTTCAACACACTGTGTCGTAGATATTCTTACAAGGAGGTCAGATATTAAAGAATATTTATTCATCCGCATGTCATAAAATGTCTTCAATATCTAAAGCAATCTCTAAACTGGTGTTTTCCACGCAGTGAAAACATGATATGCATTGCAATAATTACCGAAAAACATTCAAATGGTGATGTACAAGCAAAATATTACGTGGCCAGGGTGGAAATTTAAAAAAAATAATGTGTTAGATCAAAAAAGAGACGTCCTGTGCATACATCATGTTTGGTTACATTAAACCTGGTCAAATACACTGCTAATACATAACTTTTATTTGCAGATCTGATGCACTAACATTGAAAATAACATGAACAAATGTTACACTGGGTATATTCATTTTAACCTCTCCAGCAACCCAATGAAGGAGAGAGATGAAGGCATGCTGTTTACAAACACTATTATTTTTTGTAAATCAGCAGGTCGTAAAGCAAACATTTTCATTGAGACTTTTTGCTATCTTTTGTAAGCAGCCATACGAATGCTTTAACTCTTTGCGTCTTTTATCGGTAAAAATCAGCTGCGAAAACTCCCTCTGCGTTCGACTTCTGCAGCAAACACAAATATAAACAGTGTCGTCCCTGAAGCCAACCGTCTTGGTTTCTCTTAGGTTGTTGTCTCACCTGTATGGTAGCTGTCAGGGATTGATTCTTTCATCTAGAACAAGGAACAAAGAGTGCTTTTAGGTGATGCCAAGAAAAGCACCAGAGCCAAGGTGAAGTATTGCGTGCCTTGTCTCCAGCGGAGCGTACGGCTTTGATCAGACGAACACAACGGTTTTGGCACACAAGAGCTTGAAAAGCCCGAACACACCATATAATGGGTATGTGTGCGCTTGAACCACACCTGACTCCTCTGCCCTCATCTGAAATGTATGAACCGCGTGTGTTTGACAGACTGAATAACAATGTGCTCCTAAAACGTCCTCCTGAAAATACTGAATCGTGCATTTGCCCCTGAGATGGAAAAATGATTGCATTTATATACTGCCTTTTTTGTTATTAGAAGAATTTGAGTTTTAGCAGACCAAAATCAATCAATTAAAACATGGAAAACTGAAAGGATTTAAGTTAGTTTTGTATTTTTAGAGACTTTTTTGGTCAAAATTTTCAGGCTTTGTTAAAGGGAAACTTTTTTATAAAATTAATTAAAACCATTTTCTTCAGTTATGTTAAAAACTATTGCATCAAATCTGAAAATGAATGTTATTTATTAACTTAAAATATTTAAGTTAGATTGTATTATTATGTAGTTTAAAGTCTGAGTTTCAGGCTACTTTCATTTTTTACAAGAAATGTTTACATACTGTAAAAAAAATGTTTTAAAGAATGTCTTTCTTTAACTATGAAAGTGAATGGGTACCATCAACTGTTTGGTTCCTCAAAATTCTTTAAAATATTTTATTTTCCGTTCAACATAAGAAAGAAACTTAATTGTAATTATATGAGGGTGAGTATATGATGGCAAAATATGCTGTTAACTTAAGTTAAATGTAGGCTACTTCATTATTCAATGTTATGTTGCAAGGCTAAATATATTAATTAATTTCTTTTGCACATTTTTGCACAGAATTTTAAGTCAAGAGTTTAATATACTGAACTTTATAATGCAAGTGTTTCAATTAGAATTCTTCTAGAATATGCTTTTTTGGCTGGATTTGCATAAAAGCATGTTTTAAGTATAGCAAAACACTGCCAAGCCATTTCTGACCTGTAGGTGTAAAGCCAACATTAAATGGAGTTCACAACCATTACACGTTTGTAATGATGCATTTACAAGTAAAACACGATATTTAATGATATTATTGATTGCAAAGTAGGCATTTCACATGAATCCAGTTTCCAAAGAAGGGCTTTTAATCAGGGACTGATAAAATGCAGATGTACTATTGCATTCGTGTTAATAAAGCTAGATGTCTTTATAAGCACTGCATATTCAATAATCATTTTACTGTATTAATAAACATAATCTGATTAAATATCTTCCAGATTGTGCTTTGCTCATGAATGAATGTCTATGCACAGGTTCTTCATTGAATGCAGCTCAGCCAGAATTGATAGTTTGGCAAGTTTGAAAAGATTTTGCAAAAGTCACATAGCCTGAAGCTTCAGTTTTGATTTTGGGTGACATTTCTTTTCCCTGCATACATCCATACATCCTCGTCTGGTCTTTCTCGCCACTACTCCGTGAGGTGTCATAAATTAAGACAGGCCGTTCCTCCAGAGCGATATCTATCATACAGAAATATGCTGTGTGTGAAGTGGACTAATTCATTATGACTGTGTGTGATATATAACAGCCACTCCAAGGGGTCAAGAGTACAGGAGAGCAATTAAAGCAGTCGAGCAGACATCAGCATCTTAAAACAAACACTATATGAGCCAAAGATTTACTGCTACTCTTCATTACCCAAATCAAAACTAATGTATGATATATCATAATATATATTTCCATGAACATCATAGACAATGTTTATGTTAAATGTAATTAAATCAGTATCATTTCACATGAAACGTTGCAGGCAAAATGATTAAACATGATACCAATGATATTGTAATGTCTTTATCGTTATATTTGTGGCGTGATTGATTTTTAGAGCTATATATTTATCGTTTATATTTAAAACAGGCATTTTGAATAGATATTTTGTCGGTTGGTTCAGAGACCATTCAAGTAACATTCAGTGTTCCAAAAATGATAAAACGGAACCATAAATGGAACGTTCAGCTAACCAAGAAAAGAAAACATTTGAAACTTTTGAACTTTCAAAAAACAAGCAACTCCTTCACATCTGAATGATGTTAGAGGTCATAGCTGTGTGATCCAAATGTCCTCAGACCGCCTTCAACCATATTTAATGTGCTGTACAATACAATCGCCCTTTAAATAGGTGACCGCAAGCAAGAGTCCATTGATTACTGTGATCTATTGCATTTCAGTCCAACTACAGGACATATTTGAGCAAGAATGCATTCAAATGTTGTCAGTGTGATGATAGCGCTGATGACAGCAGCCACTTTATCACGTTAAGATGCTTAAGCGGGAGTCTGAGCCGGTCACTCCGAGTTGTCAGGTCTGATAAACGAGAGCCGAGCTGTTCAATTTCACATTTCGTCCTCGTCATATCCAGCGGCCGGTGATCATGCGCCACTGAACCGCGGAGGGCGGGCAGGAGGATATTGATAAAACAATTATCTGCTCGCCGCTCATTTGATTTTCTATTTCAATTACCGCCAGCGAGACGGGAACGGGGAGGATTGCACTATTGATTTTTTCCCCGTGACAGGAGAGTGCGAGACTCCTTCACAGGCTGCTTTGATGACACCGCGGCCGTGTAATAGCACGCTGTCCCGTGTCCTTGTCTGCTTTTCAAGTCTCACTTGTTGCAGTTATGTGTTTGGGGGAGAAACGGATGTTAAATTGCTGTGTAAGGCACTACAGGGAAAAAATCTTTGTTTTTTCTGCTATTTTCTGCTAACTTGTTTTGTTTCAGACAAAGCATCTCAAATACACATTTAGGTTTTTATTACACTTTATCAATTTGCTTTTGAGCTTCTTCTCCAGTTCAGTAGCCTATAGGACTTCATACACCAAACATAAGCCTACCAACACCAAATACACCTCTTTTATTCCTATCTATATTCCTAAGGTTTTTAAAGGGGGGGTTATTCATAACTTTCAGACTGATTTCTATCTAATCTTATTCCTATAAAAGTGAAAATTTATTTTTTTACTAACACAACAAATAAAATAAGAATTATAACATGGCTTTATCCTGTTAATGCATGCACATTTCCAGAGAATTTGTGGGGGGGCGGGGGATGGGGGGTAAATTAAATTAAATCAATTAACTTTTGATGTTTTTAATAAAAAGGTCTAAAAAAGTTTTGAATTTCACTTTGACTTTAAAGCTATTCTTGACAACAACTTCAAAAAAGTAGTGCTCTCAAACAATTAATCGCGATTAATTGCATCCAAAATCAAATTTAAAAAAAGTTTACATAATATATGAGTGTGTGCTTTGTATATTTATTATGTTTACGCCTATATATATATATATATATAAACGCACAAACACATGCATAAATATATTTTAGAAAAATATGTTATTTTTATATAGGCTATTAAATATATTTATAAATAATCTAAAATATAATAATATAAATATATAAAAGAATACATTGTGTGTATTTATATATACATAATAAATAAACACAGTACACATATTATGTAGACAAAAACCTTGGATGCAATTTAATCACGATTAATTGTTTGACAACACTAAAAGAAATATTTTATTGACTAGTCATTTAAAAAGCCATTAGATTGACATATCGGATATAAGCTATAATGATTAGTCATTGCTAAAACAAGCAAAAAAATATCACATAGTGGCATAATGGTCAGATTAGTCAATTTATCAACATAAGTACTAGTTGTAGTGTATGTTATCATGTTGTAGCACCATGCATATCAGTTAAAAGCCCTTAAACTTCATCTAATCATCTCCAACCATGAGATTCCCAGGAGACTCTATTGACACGACTGATAGACAGTCATAAACCAAACCTGTTAAACAGCACGGCTGCAATGATAAAAGACAAGGCAAAAAGAAGAAGTGCACTGTGGGAAAATCAAGCCCAGTGCGGAGAATTTATGAGCTCCTCTTTTTGACAAACCAGGGTGATCTCATCTCATATCATATTCATAAACAATATTGACATACTGACAGAAAAGACGTTTATGCATGAGCTGCAGCTTTAAAGGTCTGCAAATGTTTACAAATCCTTTGAAGACTGGTCTGAACTCAACCTGGAACCAGCTTCAACTCGACTCAAACTGCCTTCTCTTGAGGAAACTCAAGTTTTATTGCCGACTAATATCAAAATCAAATTCAAATTGTGCATAAAACTAAACAAGTATGAAATATGAGTGAAACAATTTTGACCTAAGGGTAAAATATTGTATATTGCATATAGGCTATATACAAAAATTCTATGAATACAGGTTTATGTTATTGCATCTATAATAAATGTCTTTAACTCCATTACATAACATGGGTAATGCATTTACCTTATAGTGCATATGTTATCTTATATTGCATATACATTGTGATATAATATTCAGTAAATCTTGAAAATGTGTAAACTGCAGAACATGTGAGGGTTTTAGACCGTTTGCAGCAAGTTTTAAGCTTCCGAGTGTTGCCTTATTTTTCATCTCAGAAAAAAGCTATATATGAACCAACCTCCAAAACAGATATGAATAAAATATCAGCTTCTTCTCCTCAGCAGCAAATGAGGGTTACTTTCCTTGTTAAGGCAGAGAAAATGCTGATTAAATTTTCATTTCTCTGCAGTCGTTTTACTCTACACTCTCTGCTCTGAAGTATCTGCTGGACGCTGACGAGGGTCATCTATCTGTATGCTTTTATTTTTAACATTTTCAGTTTTAATTGTATTTATTTAACAATAGCTTTACTACCTGCCAGATATCAGAAAGCATGGAGCCAGTTTTCTGCCTGTCAATCATTGCTGACATGTCTTTAGAATGAGTGATTTGTGAATTAGATTTAATTCAGAAACAGACATTGCAGTTCTGAACTATCTTTGTCGGATAAACTGCTATGTTACCCTCGTTTCCTCAAAAAAACGAAAAAGTAGGAATAGTGACGCTTATCATAAATCCACATTATCACTTTAGTCTGTAATCGTGACCACTTTCTGAGGACATGATAAAATATATTTTAGATGAAAAATCAGAAGTTTCGTATTTCAAGATTTTAAGTTGACAAAAGTGACTCTAATTGTAGAATATCCAATTTTACAAATATTAACATTTTCTCTTAAAAATGGAAGATTAGCCAAATATGATAGCACTGACATTTTCAATAAGATCCATTTTTAATAAGCCATAAAAAATGGTCCAAGATTTCATACAAGCAAAATGAAGGATATTCTTTACAGATTGAACATAATTTCTGTTTTGCATCTGGAAGAAAAAAAAATGAAGAACACACCTGCGTTGCTATGAATGAAACACACACACAACTTCCTGAAGTGTGATAAAAAGAGGAAACGGCCTTGTGTGAAAGTCACATGCATGTGATGACTTGAGCAGCCCGACTCCTGTTATATTTGCTCTCTATAAAATATACAACCCTTCTCTCTCAGGCTTTTATCCCATGTGGAAAAATTATGGATGACTGCAGATCAGAAATGGCACTCGTATGGCATGCACGTCACAGGGGAAATGTAAAATATTAAAATACACTAGGTGGGGTGTGTACTTTAGGGAAATGAAATATGAATGGAGTGGTACTTTAGCTCAATTTAGTTAACCTGTCGAGAGCGTGAGGTTGTGCTGACAGAACAAAATCAGTGTCTTTCAGATCGTCTTGACAACAGACTTCATCATTTTTTGCTCAATGTGTTTTAAATGATGGTGCTTTGTGAGTGAACGTATGAAGTCAGTTCTCCTCAATGTTCCATTACTCAACAGGGAATGTTCTGGCAAGGTTCTCTCAAAGTTTAGAACACACATTCTTCCTGTTCATTTCTCTTTTAATAATTTATCTGGTCTTTCATAACGCTCTCAAAATGTTAGCAACAAAAATTATGTATTCATCACTCATGGACATTTTTTCTAAAATATTTTTAACAAATGTTCATCTAGTTATTTATTATAAACTTTATTACTTACTAGTTCCGGATGGTTCAGAGATATTTTAAAAGTAACTTTTTCGTAATGTTTGTTAAGTTATAAAATGGAACATTCCCTTAAAGAGACAGTTCACCCGAAAATTAATATCTTATATCTTATACAATATCTTATTTTGATTTAATAAAAATAAGTTTCCCCTTCTGAAATCAAGCCATTCTCAAATGCATGTGGGTGTGGCGTCACACTGACAGAAGCCACTCCCACAATAGATGATTGACAGCAGCGTGTCACACAGACAGAGCCGTCATCAGACCGAGATGCAGAGACAAGCATGAGTCCCAAGAGATTGAGGTGTTTTGTTGTTGAATGTATTAATTAACAGAGCAGTAGTCATTTACTCCCGACATCTGAGTGACTGAAGACACTGAGGATTAACATTAAGTTTGGTTCTGAAGGGAAACACCCCCTTGATCAACCGAAATGCGTTTATGTTCGCGAGAATCATTCATGATCCAGCATCACCTACAGAAGCAGTGAGTAATAATGTGCTAATTAGCAAGTTTAAATATGAATACGGCTAAAAAAAGATCCTCTGAGAGCGCCTGGGAAAAGAGGGGCGGAGTCAGCGAAGCTCGTGAAGATTTAAAGCGGAAGTACACAGAACAGCGTGATTTCAAAAGAGATGTTTATGACAGGGTAAAATTAGCGTTTTTAAAACTATCTTTGAGAAATTACAAACTTTTCATTATGACCCTAAATAATCATATTAGCTCGTGGAAAACTGGGTTTGTATGACCCCTTTAACATCTGAAGAACTTTTCTGTTTAACAAAAGCTTCTTTGTGACAAAAGAAGGTTCTTCCGATTTTAAAAAGGTAGAGATTGTCCTCTTAAAGAACCTTTGACTGAATGGTTCTTTGTGGAACCTAAAACGGTTCTTCTATGCATCTCTGTAAAGAATCTTTCAAGCATTATTTTTAAAAGTGTGAAAGCCAATGGCTACCGGCAACTGCCTGCAAATTTTTTAGGCTATCTTCTTTTGTGCTCAGCAAGAAAAAAGAAACTCATACATTGAAACAACTTGAGGGTAAATGAAAACTTGAGTAAATGATGTCAGAATTTTCATTTTGGTGTGAAATATCCCTTTAACGTATTTCCTAATGTTAAGAAAAAAGGTTTTAAAAAACATTTAAAGTTGCACAATCCTTTTTATCTGCACTAGATCACGTTTTTCTGTTTTTGCAAGATCTAATGCATTTCTTTTCATTTGGCTTGTAAAGTTTTCAGCTGTTTTTCTTAATAAAGCACAACATGCACACTCAAAATGCACTGACATTAGCCGAATACATCTGACTTCACTACTCCACGAGCGCAGTAAACATTTGCTCAAGAAACGTACATTGTGCTTTTAGCTCTACACCGGCATAGAAGTACATGAGCAGGGAAGGAACGCCAGGGATTTAAATCAATTATGCTCCATTCCCGTGTCCATTTTCCAGGCCACTGATCCATGCCGCCCGTCTCTGACAGTCCTCCACAGCCTACGGGGTAAGCAAGCTGAACACAAGCCGCCTGGGCCGAGAGAGTGTAATGATCCACCCACCACAGTCAAGCACATCTTAACCACTGTGCAGCCCAGTTAATTGCACAACTCTCTGCTAGAGTGAAAACCAACACGAACTGCAGCAAAGGCACTGGGAATATGCACTATGCATAAATAGACTCATATTTCAGATGCATACTTTTTAGATTTGTAATGCCATTAAACTACAAATATGACTATTCATATTCATGGTGATATATAAGGTGGTGCTGGCATTATTAGCAATGGTTTACAGTTGCAAAGGCATTAATGATGTTTATGTTTCATGCAAACACACTGAAAAATAAGTTTTTATCAGCTGTTTGGACTCTCATTCTGACAGCACCCATTCACTTAAAAGGATGCTACATTTCTCCAAATCTGTTCCCATGGAGAAACAAACTCATCTGCATCTTGTATGACCTGAAGATGAGTACATTTTCATTCAATTTTAATTATGGGTGAACTATTTCTGCTTGCAAATGCAAATAATGCAACTACTGCTTTATTAGAAAACCTAACAGTTTTTCTAAAATCACTTTATGCGTGGATATTATCTCTATTGCTTACACAACAGCCAGCATCAATGTTTACGTTGATATGTATTTGTTGTGTTTTGTAGTCTCTCCTTAATTAAATTTTATTGCCCAAATAGATATATAATATTCAGCGTGATTGATTTGACTCATTAGCTCTGTCAGATTGCGTCAATACTGAAACGCCCCCAGCAGACTTCAGAAGTGCTTACTTAATATAAAGCACGACTGTAAATCAACCTAATGAATCAAATGCAATTGCTTTGCTGTACTTCAAGCTGACAACTGATTTTGTAGAATGAGAGATGCATATTTACAAATATGCATGCACTGCAAAAATTGTTTTTGTGAGTATACTCACTCTCTACCATGGTAATATCTGAATGTTCACCGCAATGAGTGTGCTTCCAAGACTAAATCATGTTTTATACTAAATTTCACAACAAGTTGCTTACCAGAACCAACGAATTTCCATGTCTTTTCAAGGCATTTGAAAACTTACAAAGCTGTTTAATTAGAAAGCAAGATTAATAATAAAATTTACATAATAAATGTGTGTGTTCTGTGTATATTTATCATGTGTGTGTGTATATATATATATATATATATATATATACAAACACATGCATGTATATACTGTATTTAAGAGAAATATGTTTATATATTAAATATATTTATGTATAATATAAAATATAAGAATATAAATATATAAATGCATACACATGTAAATATTTTCAAGAAATATACTGTATATGTGTGTGTGTGTGTGTGTGTGTGTGTGTGTATATATATATATATATATACATAATAAATATGCAAAGGACACACACACACACACACACATATATATATATATACACACACACAAAAACTTTTATTTTGGATGTAATTAATCGCGATAAATTTTTTGACAGCATATATATATAATTTTACTGTAGGTATTTGACTTAATTTACAATAGAGATTAAGTTTCTGAACAAATCTTTTTATTTCAGATTTACAAACATGATCTTTATAGGTTAAACTTAATAATATGTAATTTAGTTTTCCAGCCTAAAAAAATAATACTAATTGTAAAATTAATTAAATGTATTAAAATTAAACTTAGCTTAAACCATTTTTTCACAAAACTACAAAAAGAAAAAAAACATCAACCAGGGAAATGTGTCATTTTGTACGTTTTTACATATATTTATTGATTTGAATTAATTAATTTCTAAATAAACAGGTTTAAGACAAAGGTGTTACTTGATTGCATCGCACAATTATTCTATTGGAAATTTAATTACAGCATAATGCATGCAAATAAACACGTTTTCACTCTTTACAGGCATAAATAAAAATATGCGCACCGAATTTCATCTTCTTCTTTTCCAAACTCAAGCCAGTGAGGCCCATCAAAAGAATTCAACTTAAAATAAAATAGGATCGGGGCCATGTATCTCCAAAGACTGAAATGTCCTTCTCATACCAACATTTTAGTCTAAAATTTCTAAAATGATTTCAAAACCTATGGGCCCAGCAGCTGAACTTCTGTGTTTCTGCTATGCCTCAATCAGAGATATAGCTCTAAACATTACAGCATCTCCATACTTTACACAGTCCTCTACTAACATCCCACCAAACACTGACATTTTTCAGAGTAGAACTGCAGATATCAACCCACCTTTATAAAATACGTCACCAGAAAACACCACAAACAACTCATTCACATTTTGGTAAGGAAGCATCTGTCAGTGTACAACACACTATTGTCTGTAACAAGCGCGAGCTTCTGCAGGACTGCTGGTGGCTATTGTGAATGTAACAGCGGTCTGTATTGAAGAGCATCATCCGTGCAGGTGTATTATGGCAGTGTATTGTGTGGGGCATAAAGGAGCACTTACCTGTTTTCTCTTTGATTTCACAGAGCACGCTGAACAGAGCCGGCTTCATCCTGTGACAGTTCAGCCCATGCTTTCTTTCAAGGAAAAACAGGAAGGATACAGAACAACTGATCATTCATACATGCCATTAACACAGTGTTTCACATTCATAGCTCTGCTGCTGTGCTGCTACAGTTATCGTCTTGATTCCACCTGACTGCACCTCACAGCACCATCAACTTCAGCCAGTGTTTCTCATTAGGAAACTAACACTATTATGTTTTATGTGCATTTATGGAGTACTTGTCTTTTATTGCTTTAAAGACAATTATATGAAACCATACTGTCATATTTAAACCATTAAAGAGGTAGTCTACAACAAAAGGCACTCAATAAGTTATAGAATATTTTCTACATTGATAATATTATTATACTCTAACTTACTAAGACAACACTTTTTTAAAAATGTTTTAAATACACTTTATATGTATTCAGTTATAATATTATCTTTTTTAAATACGGTTTTTGCATGTTCCCTTTTACATTTATTTGACGTTTTATGAATTGTTTTGCTCAAAATATTTTAAATAAACATTTATTTGTTTTTATTTATATTTTTGTTATAATACTTTTGTAATATTACAATTTAACATTTCAAATTTGCATGTTGCATGTACATTTTTTATTTTCACATTATTTATTTTTAAATATTTGCATTTCACACATTTACACTTTATTTTGCTTATATATAT
>JAUCMT010000105.1:27144482-27155014 GCA_032357475.1 Enteromius thamalakanensis
ATATATATAAATATATATATGTATATATATATTTTATTATTTTTTTTTTTTGCATGTTACCTTTTACATTCTTTGCTGTTTACCGAGTTGTTTCGTTGTTCAAAATTATTTTACTGACACAAATTGGCTGTTTAATTTCACACTGTGACAACATGCCCCGCTATAGGTCGCGTGTTAAACGAAAGGTATGTTTTCCTGACAACAAATATGCTAACAATTTAATTTATTAATTTATTGGTATTCAAGACTCCCACTGATAAACATTTCCAGAGTACACAGTGTGTAATGAGAAGCTGCCTGTACACATCGTTAATAATAAATTGCGTTGTGTCAATGTAAAACTAACTTTGCCTGAGCCTCGTCCAGGCTCTGGTCGGTGATGGTCATGATCTGATGCAGAATGTCTCCGATGTCCTGCTTGTTTCTGGCGTCGATTCCGTCATGAGGCACCGGTAAAGCCACCGGGTGTCCGGCGAGGGTCACGCTGCCCAGGGTCTGCATCAGATGACTCTGCTCCTCCATCCTCCGCCTCGAAGAGCTTGGGTTTCTTTTAAAATCCACACAAGAGAGATGTTGATGCCGTCCTGAATCAACGCGATGGAAATGACGGATGCGCAAGTGTCCCGAGTGCGCGGAAACAATAAGTGCTTTAATAAAACGATCCACTGATTTCCAGAATCACAAACAGTCTAGTGCACTTTGATGCTGTCACTGTTCGTCATTTACCTCGTTGCAATGTTTCTCCACACTATTATTCCATGAAATCCGGTGCCAGCTTCTGCAAAACTTCAGAACCCCCCTTGCGTTTGATGTTCATCCTCGAGTAGAAAACAAATTAGAGGTAAAACTGGATGCATAAAAGCTGCTATAAACCATTAGTTTTCCAGTGTTCTTTCTTCCTGTTGTGGAGCAGTGGGATAAACGCGCCTCGCGCTCTTCTGGATGATCTACAGCAGATGTAATGGGTTGCGTGGATTCCTGCGAGCGTCTCGTGCAGCAGCTCCTCCTGATGATGTTGCCAGTGTTGCACAACAGCGCGCGGACAACAGCCCCGCCCACCCGGGCTCTGCAAGTGTGCATCTCTGCTCACCATTGCATGCACATATATGCCCAGAGTCTGGACGAGGCTCAGGAAAGTTAGGTTTAAAATGACACATCTCTGTCCATGTTAACACAACTTAACAATTTAATACGCAGCTTCGTACGGCATATTAAGCAACTAAAAACTACTGAGCGCCTGAGCACTGTACTGTTGCTGTCTTGGGGTGGGGAAATAGATATGATCTCACACAGTATCGGGTAAGTTTTGACACAGAATGTGAACAGTAACTATGTAAAAAAACTAATTTCAGAACTTTGAAATATTTAGGGCTGGTTAAAAAAATAAATAAAAAATTACATAGCATGCAAAAAAGTAAATAAATAACAATAATGTTGAATAATATTACAATTAAAAATAAATACAAATAAAATAGATTTAAATACTTTAAAATAAAACAATGGCTAAAATGGAAAGCATCTAAAAGATTGCATGTAAAATAATAATAATATAACAATATAATATAGTAACGAAGGGGACAGAGACGCTCGGATCCATCTGCGAAGCTTTATTTAAGGACATGGTCAGACATGGTCAGACAAGCAGGGTCAGTAGATGGGCAAACAGGTTTGTAGTAGGCAAAGCACCAGAAAAGTGCAGAGGGATAGCAAGGGTCGCTTGATCAGCATACAGCATCCAAAAGGGGCAATACAGAGGCCAAAAAACCCCAAAACAAAGCAAGGATCTGTACAAGGGAAATCCACAAGGAAGAAACAATAAACAAGAGAAACGCTTTACAAGAGAAAACTGCATGCTCAGTGATGGGCTTTACTAAAAACACAGAGCTTTTAAAAGACAAGACAATGAGTTAACAAAGGGGAGGAGCTGATAAATAACCATAGTGACAAACAAGGGGCGGAGACTCAGTGTAGCACATACAACATTTCAAACTAAGAATCCATACAGAGGATAGAAATCAGAACAAATATAACATTAATATGATTTTTTTAAACAATAGAAACAAAATCTAAACACAAACAAAGTATACAGAAATGTACAATTATAAAACACAACTTGCCCCAACCTGAAAAATAGTCAGGCGAAGTTAACAAAGTTGCAATTTACTTTTGACTATATTCTACATATATTGTTATTACATATGTGTTTTTGTTGACTACCGCTTGCATCAAACACACAAAAAATAAGCTAAAAAACCCCAAAAACAAATATAATATCACTGCCAAGAAAAAAGTATTTAACCAAGCATATAAATTAATTTAAAAATGTTTTGATAGGTCACCTCAAAAATATGCTTCTTTTGAAAACCTTTAAATGACCTGAATCAGTCTAAGCGCAACAGTTTAAACTTATATTTTACAAACACAAAATTATAAATAACTACAAGATAAATTCATAAACCAGTAGGTGTAAATACAGAAAAAAATTAACAGACAAACATTAACATTGAACACAATACATTTAAACAGTAACTTACAGTAACAGTAACAGCATGGTGTAATAAATCTGATTTCATCATCAGAAAGCACTGTATTATTACAACAGTCATATACAAGTTTGTACTGTATATACACTTAAAACAAACAAATAAAACAAACAAACAAACAAACAAACAAATATTAGTTATGTAATTAAAAAGCATACCTGATGTGGTAACATCTAATATATTTATTTATTTTAATATATTTATAATTATTCCAGTCAAATATATCATGTATATCATTTAAATCATAAGATATAACCTGTCCTGATTCATGGTATGCACTTCAATTTTAACCGTTATATCTTATCTTTGTTATGCTCAGTTATTAATGTAGATATTGTGTAATATAAAGTTTGAACATGCCACTTGACGAAAGAATATTTGTAGCCTAAATAAAGAAGTAAAATAAAATAAAATAAATGTCTGTACTTTACATATCGTCAACATTCTCTCAGTCTTGATTGGCCGCATGTCTTGTCCATCATTCGTTCTAGAGGGTGTTTCCCAGAGCGGTGTACTTCCGGTATGAGGGGTAAACCCGCAGGAAGTAGCTTACTGGACCACCAACACAGGAACAACAGAGTAAACAGACACGTTTATTCTGTTTTTGGGACGATATCTCCATAATTATGAAATGAGACAGTACAGTCAGTCCCTCGCTCAGACGGAGTGGCGCGTCTGTGATGGTTTGAGCCGCTGTTATAGGCATGAATGAAGGTAATGATGCGCTGATGTTTGAGGCTTCTCGAGCAGATTAGCACGAGCATTAGCAAGGCCTGGCCAGCGCATTCACTCAGCTCTTACTTACGCGTGTTTCATCCGAAATATTCATCAAATGTAATCTTATTCATTTCAGAACACAGCGAGAGTACATTTGTGACCAGCTCGCCCTCAAAACGAATACATTTAATGCGGTTATTGATCAGAAATAGTTAGCTTGCTGGCTAATTAGCATTTTAGCAACATCATGTGTCATTTTGTTTACATATCAAGGTGTTTCAAATATTTTAACATGTGGTGTAGCAATATGGTATGGGTGTCTCAGCTTATGTCCTAGTCTAGTTAGTTAGGTTGTTGTTTGGGTTTCTGGTGACAGGAGCGATCATGACAGCTAGTAACTAACCAACTGTGTTTGATTGCTTTACTGTGTGTTTATATAATAAACATCCGCATACAAACAGTAATAGAGCCTGGATAACTAGTTTATCCCTTATACATGTTTGTCCTTCGTAATTTTTAATCTTAAACTTGTTGAATGAGTGATTTAATTTGGACTTTTTTTTTATTTTATATTCCTATTTCACTCCTGTAAAGCCTGATATATAAACTACTATGTTTAAAATTGAAACAGTTTACACTTTTTAAAAAAAAAAAGTGCAATGTGTTGCAGATCTTGATATTTGTATGTGTAATTCTGATAGCATGTAAATCAGCCTGAACTTTTTAAAAATATAACAGTATACTTATAATGCATAGAAATATATTTGCCACTCCGTATCTCACAACAGTATCTTTATGTGATGATTAAATACTTAATTTTATGCTGTTTCAAGACCGGTAATGCAAGCAATACCATAATAATAAGCCTGATGGCCATATTTGCTACTCATGTCTGAACATGTTTTTTTTTTTTTAATTATGTATGAATAATAAAGTAAACCTACGTTGTTTCAGTCCAGTAAGTGTTCATCTTGAAATGCTAACAATATAAAGTTATTTCTGCATTTACTTTGTAAAAGTCAGAATTGGTTTCATAGCAAAAATTTTAAACCACAAGACGAAGGTGGATGTTTTAAACAATTGTGCTAAATAATCACTAAGAGATTTAAACTACGAAGGCATGTTATGTATTGTGAACTGCAGAAGTTTTGATCACGTGAAAATTTGCATATCAAATATGATGCCACTTTAATAGGGTGAATATATACATTGCGCAAGTCATCGTGTGATATTTGTGGCTTAATAATTGAACATCTGGTGTTACCCTGCAGGCAGGCATCCATGTCCAACCATGGAGAGAAGAAAATAACCCCAAAAAGAAGGAAAAGAAGACGCTGCATCGCTGAGGAATCTTCAGCCTCTAACTTCGACTGAGGGTCGGCACATCCGGACGGAGAACCGGAGAGCGACAGGGGGGCGAGGAGCTGGTGCTCAGAATGGCTTTTCTCGACAACCCCGCCATCATCCTGGCCCACATCCGGCAGTCGCACGTGACCAGCGATGACACCGGGATGTGCGAGATGGTCCTGATCGACCACGATGTGGATCTGGAGAAGTGCCATTTGTCTGCGGCGTCCGCTGGCGGAGGCTCGTCCGGGGGTTCGTTTGGGGACAGCAGCAGTACAGGAGATGGCCAGACCTGCGATCTCTCTCAGTCTGTCGACATTACGTCCAGCTGGGACTTTGGCATCCGACGGCGCTCCAACACAGGCAAGTCGCTGTCTGACACACACAATTTGCTGCTTTCGGGGCCCTGAATCCAGCTTTGCTGATGTGGTTGGTACCGGTAAAGACGTAATGTCCAAAACCTTCTCACAATTGGATTTAAGATTAGAGTAGAAAAAGCAAATATTGCCCAGATACGCTTTATTTGCATATTTGTGTAAAATCAAACATTTTGTCTGATTACATCGTTTTGCTAGAAACGTTTTTAAACCTCTTGTCACAGAAACTTGAAAGGCTTTCTTGTAGTTTTTCACCAAAACAACAGTTCAAGTTTAGCTTTTTCAAATAATAATTGATCACTGCCCAGATTTATTCCCTTAATGTAGTGGCATGTTTTTGTGTGTTATCAAAACATGTATTGATTATTTATTTCATTCAAGGCATTGTATTGAAGTTAGCTTAAGAGATCTTGAGATCAGATTTGGATAAACGGTACATTGCATCACTTGCTCACCAACGGATGCTCTGCAGTGAATGGGTGCCGTCAGAATGCAAACAGTTGAGAAAAACATCACAAGTAATCCACACCAGTCCATTAGTTAATACCTTGCAAAGCAAAAAAAAACTGTGTTTGTAAGATACAAATCCATCAAGACGTTAACTTTAAGCTGTTGCTTCCAGCTATAAATATAGGGCTAAAATTATATCTCACAATCTTTTATTAGCTTTCTTTGGTGAAAAAGTCATCATGTCTGAATCGGGAGAAATATATGCATAGATTAAGCATCGTTTACAAGCAAAAATAGTCAGGAAACACTCTAAACAAATATGTTGGTGGTTTTTAAAATAAGACAACAAGAGAGGACTTTTTCATTAGGGATTATGGACTGAAATTTTGACCAGAAGCAAGTGTTTAAAATTAAAATGCCTTAACGGATTTGCTTCTTACTAACACATAGCTTTTGGCTTTACAAAGATGTTATTTATGGGCTGGAGCGGTGTGTTGATGAATCCATCACTGGATTATTATGATGTTTCTCTCATTCTGATGGTACCCAGTCACTGCAGAGGATCCATTGTGATGGAGTACTACATTTCTCCAAATCTGTACATTTTCAGCAAAGTTTTTCATTTTGGGTGAACTATTTCTTTAAGAGCTTGTGCTTATCTTGGGCTCTCAGCATTTTGAGTATGTGGCTTTCGCAGAGGGATCAGATATGAGCATGAGCTTGACAGTTTTTCAGCGTGAGAAAGCAGCAGAGTTTACTAACTGATAATATCAAAGATGCTCAGTGTTGAAAATCTGCTAAAGGGGATGCCGGCCTGATCTTAACCTTGCTCGCTTCTGCTTCAGTTTGTCGGCCCATGATTAATTCTCTTTCCTTCTGAATGTGTTTTCTATCTATATTGCTTTGCTAAAAGCAGTTCAGTTGATGAAGCCGAGAAATGTGACATTTGAAGCCATTTAGGTCTCCAACAGGAGATATAATAGCTATAATGCTTTTCAAGATGTTCAACAGCAAGTTGCAAGTGCAAGTTAGCAAGTGTAGCATGTTGTTATTTTTACTTCACCTAGCATTTGTTTGGTCATCTTCTGAACTTCTGCACAGCTTGCAGATGGAAATCACATCTTTTTGGGCTGGGAATGAAGAAATGAATCCTCTCCAGATCAGAAAGTTTTCTTTGATCTTAAACACTTACTGATTTAGCAAAATACAGCATGTGAGGACGTTCTTCTGTGTTCATTCGTATTATATCTGAACTCATTTGACAACAGGCCACTGAGGATTTCTTCCTAAATAGCGATCATTCAGAAGAAAATGTTAGAGCGGTCCTTATGGAACCCACATTTTTAAGCGGAATCTGAATCGGAGCCAGAATCGTTCATTTCCTTACTATTCCCATCCCTGCTGTTTGCTGATTGTCAGTAGGCTGAAACCTCAGAGCAAAAGAAAGCAGAAAGTTAGGCTGGACTTCAACACTGTATCGTTTTGCTGCTTCGCCTTTCTTTTAAAGCTTTCCTGTAATACAGCTACGTTAGTCTTTACTGTACCAGCCACTCAGAATTAAGCAGGAAAAATGATCTGTATTGGGGCTCGATAAATATTTACATAAATGAAAAGGAAATTGCAAAAAAAGCATTTTGATCTCAAATGGTACAATTTGAAATGAAATGAAATTTGTTTTATCTGATTTTCCTTTTCTGCGATCAAGGGTGTGATCTGATTGTGCTTGTTTGCTGGGAATGGCAACTGACTGAAATTGATTTGTACTCTTAGACAATCTTGCCTTTGCGAACCTGTGCTAAATCTGTTTCTGGGGAAATCGGATCTTTTGGAATCAGTCTGACGATTTCTTTAAACCAACAAATCGAGTCTTTCTTGCTTTTCAGTATTAATCCTGTTCAAATTCATCAGTATGAGCACCAGTTAGGTTTAGTGTTTTAATATTAGACTAATACAGAAGAAAGCTTAACAAATGTTATGCGACAATGTTTTGCAATAGATTGCAGCGAACACACAATGTGTTATATTGAAATATCTTTGAGTGATTCTCTACTGACATTGAAAAAGTAATTTCACAAAGCAAACCTTTTTCACATGAAAAACACAAATCACATTAAAGGTGAGTTATGCCTATTATATTTAGCTTTGGGAACAATTATAAATGCAGAATTAGTCATAATTACGTGAGGGTCTAATTATATGCTTCAGTCAGTGTAAAAAAGACTAAAACACTGATGCCGGGTTATGCTGAGGTTTGTTCCTGGAGTCGTTCAGTTTCAGTCAGTATGTTTTGTCATGGCAGCTGTTAATCCTGGGCTAGGGATTGATAATCACTAGCACTCCAGCTTCGTAACTTTGATGAAATGGATGTGGCTCAGCTCTGGTTTTGGGATGCCTTTGTCGGGGAGGGGGATCTTTGAAATATTTTTCTATTATGAACCATCTGAACAACTTGTGCCCAGGACGACAAGACAGTTTCGTGAGACCTGAGCCTGCTGGTAAGCAAGTGTTCAGGACAGGAAACAGTGCTGAAAATATCAATATGAATCAATCAATCTTACTTGTGAATCAAATTCAGTTTGAATTTCAGCAATTCATTCTGTAATCTCAAAATGATATTATTTAATTGAATATAATACTTATTTCATGATCTTAAGTGGTTTACATGTTTTTTTTTAATTAAAATTCTTTTAATGGGGTAGAACTCCAACTAGGTGAAATACTGATTGAATCATCACTTGAAATATTATGAAAAAGCTGTCTCTGGGGCGATATGGGGCTTATTATGTAGGCTACATTTAGGGTACTAATAGATATCTCGAAGATACTAATATGTATCCTTTAGGGGTCAAAAAATAGAATAAAATGTAGAAAATATAATATAATTTAAAATATAAAAATAATTATATTTTTGTCAGAAGAAGTAAGATATCTGTTACACTAAATGCACATTTTGACCTTTTATTTTCCACAAAAGTTAGATGAAACAAAGTATACACTTTACTTTGACTTTTATGTGTATAAAATCACTTTTAATGCAGGCATCAAAATGGGTCTTGACTCATGTATAGCTATATTATAAAGGTAAACACAATTTAATGAAGTAAATCAATTCTGTCTATTATCTACTATTATTACACAGCTTCGTGGAATACTCGATTCTGATTGGTCAGTCACCACATTCCAAGGTTTGTGGCAAGAAGCCTCTGTTTCGGATAAGCCTGTTGGGCTTGCTGGATGTACATTATCCCTAACTTAACTAATAACAATTGAAAATTGTAAATCTTCAAAACTCCTGTCAGGCAAGCAACCCTCTAACATACACGTTGTAATAAAAAATGATGTATGTATGAGCTGCTTCAGATGTCTAAAGTTCCATTATTAATTGTAATATGGCACATTTGAGAATGCATGAAGTGTTTGCCTTCACATGTCTGTCTTTTATGTTTTGTGGTTACTATATCATATCATATATAATACGTACATTCAAAAAAAAAAAAAGCCTTCCTCTTGAACGTCCCAGACCACTCAGGTTGAGGCTTCAGAAGTGAAACACTTTTGACTTAAGTATAAGAGAAAAAAAGCCTTTAAGAGAAACTTTTGCCCTGCAATTACAGAGGAGTTCATTTGCATACTCACTTCAAGTTGAAGTACTGCATACTTTCAAAATACCAGCCAAGTGCTCTCTGGCAGATTTTTTTGTACAAATTGGACTAGTTAAAATATGATCCACAATATCCATACTGAACAATATATATTTATGCAACTTTTATAGTTTATGAACTGCATATATGCATATTGTTTAAAATGCATTTTTTAGTTTAGGGTTTTTTTAGGGGTTCATGAAGTAAATGAAAAAATTTCTTGTTCTTCTGTGTAGACATTCTGGTATTTGTAATAGTCATAGTATAGCTTTTTAATTCCATTAATTTTCTTTTTTTTTCTTTGTGACATTTTCGTGACATTAAAACATTCTCATTACTGTTACAAAAGAGTTTAGATTTGTAACTGTATAAAGTATACATTAAGGTGGTATTTGCTGATCTAAATTGAATGCATTGAAAACAATAGAGACAGGATTAGCAGCTTTTCTGTGTTACAGTAATGCGAATGGGTGGAAAGGGGAAATATTTAATTGTCATGAAAATAATGTCTCAAAAAAAAAAATAAAACAATGAAGAAACCAAGATTAGTGTAATAGTGGATCAAGTTTGACATTGATTTGTTAGTGACAGGTGCTTGAATATTTAAATAATCAGTCTCGTAATAACCTGCATTTTTAATCAAAAATATCATCACTTAAAATGTATTGTATTGAATTCAGCCCTAATGTGTGTTAATCACAGTCATAATATGCATGAAATGTTTTTCATTGACCACTTTGAAGTGTAATGGGGTCACACCACTGACAGTGTTAACAGATGAAAGTCTTTTTATTTAAAGCTCAAAGATTGGAGCGACTGAGGAAAGAACGACAGAACCAGATCAAGTGCAAAAACATCCAGTGGAAAGAGAGAAACTCGTCTCAATCAGGTACAGTAGCCGTGCTCGGAAGAGAAGTTTGCATTTATTTTCTGGTCTTTATATCCTGTCCTCTGAATATGGTATTCTTCTGTCGTCTTCTGTAGCAGACGACTTGAGCTCTCTTTTTGAAAAGAAGGACTTTAAGGACAGGCCCCGGAGCACAGGCAGTAAATCCACCCTCTCACTGCGGCTAGAGCAGTGTCCTCAGCAGCTCAACAACCCCTTCAACGAGTACTCCAAATTTGATGGCAAGGTGAGTGCTTTTGTGTCTACACTAAGCACTTTTCCTCTTAAATTACATGCTGGATCGTCTATGAATACTGATGTTTTTCAGAGTCAAGATGAGAACTTAAAGGAAACTAAAAATTAAAAAATGTTCCCTTGGCAACTAGCTGAATTTCTTAAATATAACTTTTTATTAGAACTTAGATTTTATGTATTATTACTTTTAAGTAGGGCTGTGCAATATGGACGAAATAATCATATTGCGATTTTTTTATACTAATATTGCGATTGCGATTTTATTAGCGATTTTGGCAACTGTTTTTGCTTTTTCAAACAAGCTTCATGTATTCAG
>JAUCMT010000105.1:27184484-27194921 GCA_032357475.1 Enteromius thamalakanensis
TACGCACATTTCCAGCTTTGTGCGTACGCAATGTTTTAGTAATAATTCTACGCAAGTCTTTATACATGAGGCCCCAGTACTTCAGTCCCTCACAGCCTCATTCATGTTGTCACGTGGCGACAAGAACAGAAAAGGTAAGCTCTTCTAGCACACCACGTGGTGGAGCCACAACATTAGAAGAACTGCGCAAGATGGCAACTTGCTTTATCGTAGTAATTATTACAACAGAAACAATCTTTCAAAGACACTTTTTTTATTTAAGCTTTAGCTTTTACTTCTTTTCTCTTTGAGACCGTGTCTTTGTCTCATTTGTTTTCAGCATAACAGCAATGGTCGACACATCGATCTTGAAAAATATCACTCCTACTATATGTATGTATTTTCATATATTACTATATACTTTATCCCTCATATACAGCATATTTTCAAATATCAGATATTCAAATATTCAGGCAGGTTAATTATATTAATGTAATGAGATAGAAAAAATAGAACCACATCATGCAATCATTTCTTTCTGTTTACCACTGTATATGTACACTCTGCTGGGCAAATATGCTCTGAGTTCAGACAGAAGGATGTGCAGGGTTGTGCTGTGACGTGAATTCATCAAGTAAAGCAGTGAACAGATTTGTCGAGCAAAGTATAATTGTCTGGGACCATTAAGGAAAAACCCGCTTTGGACATGAAATAGGAGCAAACTGCAAGTACATGACAAAAGTATACAGGTGTCAGCTCACTGATTCTTGAGTACTGGGACAAAACAGGTCACAACTTCTTTTTTCCTCCACTGTAACAATGTATTTTTCTTTATGTCAACACTGACAGATAAAAACATGTACTGTTGGGTCAAATACTTATGAATAACAAATCCAGCATTACACTTAAAGATTAAATTGATAATACAGGACTGTTTTAAACAGATTGCCGGTGCATCTGTTAACAGAAATTAAACATCTGAGTGTTGACATAATCATTTTGTTTTTGCATTCATTAATTAATAGTTTTTCCGATGTCCCTTGCTATTAACAGGCTTACTTATACTAACGGCAGATGCAATTGTGGATCATTTTGTGCAGTAACTCGAGAATCAGTGCTACCAAATGTTCAGTATTGTAGCATATGTCAAATTGCTGAACGTCTGAAATTTAAATGTCAAACCAGTAAGTGAAAACAAAACCACACGCACACACATTTTTCCAAGCTTAGTAACCAATATAGCCTACAGCAATTCTGATTCCATTTTCCTAGAGACAAAACCACAGCCGCTTCTGATATCATAACCCTCATAACCTTAACAACTACTAAAATATTTCCAAGTCTACTAGGTGATCACAAGGAAACTCTATCAATGACACGCACATAAGAGATATCTCAGTTCACAGTGTTTCTGATGGAACAGTACCGGCCAACACCTAATGTGCAGCGCATCACTGATACCAATATTTTCCAGATTTTGTCTTCAAGTTCATTATTGCTCAAGTAATTCTACTAAACATACATGAAAGCACCAATTACTTCATTAAATCGAAACCTAAATTATGTAAACCATTTACGAAAATGAGTTTACCAGGTTGGAGCACAGAATTCTAGGTGTTGCTTAATTCTAAGCAGCTCTCTTTTTAATTAAAGCCTTTCCTCAAAAGTACATTTAATAGACCGTGAATAATCCACAGCCCTTTATATGTACTGTGTTTCTACTCTGCATTAAGTTCTTTTTTTAAAACTATTTTTATAATATAATATAATATATTATAATATACTATAATATAATATAATGCCTGTATTAACATATCAATAAAAATACAGATACTTTTTTTGTGATAAAAAGAAATATACTATTATATTTCTTTAGCCAAAACTTTTTCAACATTTTTGTGGGACAATGTTGGTCTTTTTTTTTTTGCATAGGAAAAAATAGTCAGCTCTGACGTAAATAAGTACATTATTCTGTAGTTTGCCAAAATAAATCAAGATTGTTTTTTTTTTCACTCTCTCTTTTTCTTCATAACCAATAAAAGAATATCAAAAGAGAATTGCTACAAAGAAAACAATGGCAGTAATTGCCAGTTAAGCATAAATGAACAAATCCTAGGACTAGATATCAAGTCGATGGATAAACTGTGTAAATTACTCGTATTCAACATCTGATGGACAATATTTCAACATTGAATAATACTGACCTTGCAGACATGAACACATTTTTTTCCCCCAATAACAAAATACATATCTACAAACATGTATAACAAATAAGCTTGGTATATTTAGATATGTACTATAGTGAGTTCTATGCTTTAATATATAAAAGGTGCACTTGTTTATATAATGTCATCTAGGAGATGTGGGTTGGCTACCCAGTCCAAAGTTCGTGGCTCGGAGGCTGCCATTATCATGCACATGAACTGCTTGCCGGTCCTTTTATCAATTGGATAAATAGTAGTGGGCGTGAACCTCCTGTTGCTCTCAACAAACTCACAGAGCTTTTGGTAGACATTGGGATATTCGTGGCGAAGAAACACCCCACGTATCCTCAACTCCCGCTGAATGTTAATGAAGCAGATCTCCCGGGCTTTCCTTCCCTCCTCGCCTTCCTTGTCAATGTCAGCCATACCTGGTGGTGGGGTAAGGATCAACGTCTCCATGTCGCTTTCCTTCCGATGGACCTTCTTTTCTGGGCTGTAGGAGGCAAGAGCAATCTTTGCAAATTTCCTGACGGTTGGGGCTTGGACCCTTGGCGACGGTCCGTCAGGCACTTGATCACCAACAGCAATGGATACATTCAAGAGAAAACATTCATTAGGGTCGTATTCCTTTCCCGCCTCTTGGAGCTCCTTGCAATATTCCCCAAGGTTATCCTTGAAACTCTCCAGCTCACGGAGAGATAAGTATGTTGGTGTCATGAGTAAACTTTCTAGTCCAAACTGAAGGAAATTTGTGGACGAACCTGGATTTGGAAAGCCCAAAAACAAGACTCCCCTGCCCCGAGACAGGTATCCCACTTTGGCTATACGGGAAAAAGCTTTATGGACCTCCGCAGTTTCTCGACAATGCTTAATAACATGGCGACACACACTACCGATTCGCCCATAGAGGCAGCTCTCCTTGTGGATGTCCCAGTCTTCCCGGCGACAGTTGCGAGAGCAGTAGTAGGTATAGCAGCTGTGGCAGGACTTAAAGTAGAGGCAGGCATTAAACAAGGTCTCAGTCCGACGGCATTTATTGTTTGAACACATCATAGTGTCGTCCTCATCTGGACTCTGGTCTGGGGAGCACTCTTCTGTACTTCTCAGGCCATCACAACTCCCGTCAGTGTCTCTTAGTGTGTCAGGATCTATTTTTATTGAAGTGGGCTGTTTGTCAAGGGGAATGCCACTTTCAGATCCTGCCATCGAATCCTTTCTTGCTGAAGATACTGCTTCTTCTTCATCAATGAGCTTTTTGAGTTGATCGAGCAAGTCTTCACTTGTCCTCCTGGCTGGAGGTTTGTAATCTATAACAAGGTCTGCTAGAAGCTCATCAAGTTGCTCTAAACTTTGCTGTAGAGATGTGCTGCTGTGCGCTTTCTCTTTAGTAGATTCTCCAGATCTGGATTTCGCTTCACGTTGAGGGGCTTCTTGATTTGGGGCACATTTCGAATCCAGCACATCCCAACTTGCAGAGCGCACTTCTGATTTACTAAGATTGCTTGGTCTGATATCGTTGTCTGTGATGGTAATCTCAGGTGTGACAAACCAGAGTTTACTCGAAGAGCTCCTGGCTTCCGTTGGACTTTTGTCAATCAAAGAGTTGTCAGATAAGGACAGTGCAGCATAACGCCTTGGTGAGCTGGAAAGGTTGACAACCACAGGTTTTGGTCGTTCACTTGAAGTTTGTATCCCCTGACAAAGAAGATTTTCATCGCTTTTCCCTCGAGGTACGGGCTGTTCCCGCTCTACGTGGGTATCAAGGATGTTATCCCAAGATCTTGAGTATGGTCTTGGGTCTGTTACGGTTCTTGCTGGCTCCATGCATGGGTTGGCATACCAAGTTGTGTGCTTTGGCTCTTGTCTGACTCTCGTGGGAGTAACCTGTGAGACATACGAGGAAGGATAATGGCTAGAGTAGCCAGAGACTTCTGAGCCATACCAGTCTTCCGATTGCGGCTGCACCACACGGGCATGTCGTTTTCCCTCTGTATAATATGCTCTAGCAGGAATATGATGCTCCATTGGTGGCGTGTAGGGGTCAGCCATGTAGAAGATACGAGGAGGGGTTGTTTGAATCTGATAAGTCCTTGGGTCATCGCCATAGAAAGTCCTTGCTGGAGGTGTCTGAATTATATATGCCCCTGGCTCACTTGCAGCATAGGGTTTAGAGTACACAGGCTGTCCAGGGTAATGGTAGGGGTCGATTTCTGTGAAATATTGCCGGGAAGGTACAGTATGAACAATGTGAGTCCTTGGATCTTGCACATATTGTACTTTAGGTGAGTAGGGTTGGCTAGGAATGCTGTATCGGTCATCTTGATAATAAGTCCTTGATGGAGCTGAAGATCCATACTTCCCCAAATCCTCTGCATAGAAGAATTTAGTTGGCACGTTGGGGCTTGAATGAGCCCTTCGTTCCCGTCCATAGTGTTCCCTTGGCTCCCGTGGTGAGACCACCTTTTGCAAAGGGATCTCCATAGGCTGCATGTAGCTATTTGGCATACTTTGGGAATACTGGTACGCCTGCCTGTACTCCCCAGTAAAAGATTCAGTGGGAGTCGGTGTCCTCGAGGCGGAGAAATGGCGAGGCACTGTCAGACTCCGACTGCCACTGCTGGGATACTTCTGCCAAGGTATGTCCACATGGGGTGTAGCTGCCTTTCGGCCTCCTTGCTGCACGGCCGACTCGTCTGGTTTGATGTCCACCCGACACCGGACATGAGGACTAGTGGCAGGTTTCTCTGGCCTTCCTTCATCAAAGCCTTCAGGCACATATACTGGGGAATACCTGCTTGTGTCGCTTCTCTGAGGCTGCAGTTTGATGGGATGTACTTCGTTCACGTGTGCCCGCGTGGCGGCATAGGAAGACTCTCTTCTTGGGGAAACTTCTGGCTTTGGCTGAGTGTTTCGATGCGCCCTTTGAGCTTCCCGCCCCCTCCTTGCCACTGGAGGGGAAGCATCAAAAGACACAGGAGTTAGGCTGGTCTGAACCCGTGAGGCACTTCTAGATCTAGTCCTCCTCTTTTGTTCTGTCACAGCAATTTCACCAGGCATCTCAGCAGTCATTGGCTGGGAGGTGAGACGGTAGCTAAATATGTCTGGGGAAGAAAATCGGTGGAGTCCATGCCCTTGTTGGCGACCTAAGGCGTTCCAGGCAACCTCTGGATTGGCCGCATACCTTTCAGCCCTTCGGTATGGGTACTCCATTGCTATTGTATGATATCGGGGTTTGTCCATAGACTCAGTGTCAAAGCTACGGCAGTGCCTCTTTTTGCTTTTGCTTTTTCGAGTGTTCTCCAGTTTGCTGATGGATGGGGAATCACATTGTTTTGAGGGATGACAGGCTTTGGAGTGGTTCGAGAGGGAAGTCACTTTAACATCTTGATACACTGTTGATACTAGTATATCAGGTGGATGTGTGCGTGTCATCTTAATGAGACTCTTCTAATTTTCCCCATTAAATTCGTTTAGGTTAAGGTTCCCTGCAAGAGATGAAGAAAACAACACAAGATTAGTATTGCATTGTACAAGTTGCATTTAAAACAACTTAAGTCTAATAATAAGTGTGCAAGCTAACAGTGTTTTTGGGAACTGGTTAATTAATCATAAAAACAAAACATTACTTGGAAATAGCCTGAATATTCACAATATTCAGTATTCTACAGCTCCACATTGTTTATCATTATTTGATAAGCATTGCTTGTATAAGGGTACCTTGGTAAAGTAACCCATCAAGCCAAGATGCAGTGCAAATGTATGTAGCAAATAAACCCAATTCTGATTCTGTGATGCTTCAGCTGCATTGTGTTGTTCAGCAAAATATGTTGGCAGGATGTATGCGAGTAATTTGGAGGTGGCTGCCAGAGGATGATGTTTCCCCTGGCAACAACATCATCTCATAACCATCATAGTACATCGAGTGTGAGGGCTCAACAGAATCACACTGAATCCCTAATACAAAAATCTTTGTAATACAATACAAATAAACCTAATACAAAATCACCTTTGAAACATCCTGGAATAGTAAATCGCTTAAGAATGCTTACGTAATTCTAAACATTTTTATCTCTTATGCTTGGCTTCAAATTAAACTTTCATCAGTTCAAATCTGCAGGTTGAAGGCAGGACAGAAATAGTGTCTTGAAACTAAATTAGGCTCTTTGAAGGTTTTTCGACATTTTGTCATTCTCATAAACTTTATGCAAAACAGGTGCAATCATTTGTCATGACAACTGTGTTGTACAAAGAGAACACAACTGAAACAATGCATGTAGTCATTAAAGATTTAATCAAAGCAATGCTTGCGATGGAATTTATGCACTTTTTTGAATTCACATTTAGTTCCAGCTCATGAACGTTTTTTCTTCTAAAAAGAATATTTAATGGTTTTCAAGACCTCCTACACATTCCCTAAAGCTAAGTTTATCAGACTGAGGAAATCACATTTTGTTTCTATGACAGACATTATGTAAAGAAGGAACTGACACTTCTACAAACATTACTCTATCTCCAGACGCTGTTTACTCACAGAGCATTAGTCTGGCAGCTTTTCACATTGCCTCACACAATCGAGTAACTGTGTGCGTATGGAACACCCACCGTCTACCAACATACACACAGTCACCAGACTTGAGCAATGCAAGACATTTTCTTCTCCCTCTAATTTGGAAAGGCATCATTTGTTTATTTTTTTTCAAGTCCAGGACAGGTACAACCCAAGGAACAATGGCATAAGATTGTCTGAGATGATGACAAGGAAAGTGCTCCAATTAAAAATAAAATGCAATAAAATGTGATATTAGTATTAATGTTGGTTTTGTATGCCCAAAAAACAAACAAACTTACAGTAAAAAAAGGAAAACAAAAAAACCCTTACACCCTCAATACACACTAGTGCACACATCATTACCATTATTAAAAAAAAAAGTCAGAAATACATTTTTTAAATAATTGAATAATTCTGAAAAAAAATGCATTGACCCAAAAATAACGAAAAGCAAAGACAAACTGTTTGTAAAACATAAAAGCTGTCATTATTATCAGTGATGATGACCTCAATCCCTTAACAGAGCTGTTAGCACTATAAAGCTTCACACATTTCACACAATTACACAAGGAGTCACAGCTGAATGCAGCTCTGTACAGCAGAATTTCTTCTTTGGCAAATGCAAGTCACGTACTGGTTTTAAAATAAAGCTTAGTGTACATTATTTATTCTTTTAAATTTGATAAAAGTAAGCAATTAAGTCATGAATTAGAATGAATTAATGTAATTATTCATGGAACTGGCTAATTTAAAATTTCATGCAGTTTTGTTTCAATTACTTATTCACTATAATATAAGAATATTAATATACTAAAACTGAAATAAACTGCAAGCATTCTCTTTCTCAGCATAGAAAAACAATCATATATTAAAGCAATGAAAATGAAAATGTTATTTTAATTTATTCATCATCATGCCAATCTCAACGTTTTTTTCTGTAGTAGAACAGTACAGAAGATTTTTTAGCTGAAAGCGAGATTCTTGATGATTTATAATATGCAGGTCAGTGGCTAACAACACTTTGAGAGTCAAAAAAAGCATATTAGGCACCACAAAATGAATACCTGTGGCTTCTAACGGTATATTCTTATGAAGTGAAACGACTGGTCTGTGCAAGACACTGTATGTTATTTACAACATTATTACCTAGAATTGTATTGTACATTATATAGTTGTGTCATTGCATAATTATGCAAATAAAATATTGAATCAGTTATTTAAACCAGTTAAAATAAACAATACGAAAGAACCAGTTCACGGAAAACTATGTACAACAGGTAATTCTGTAGTAATAAATAGGGGTTCGATGCATCGCGATTCTCTCTTCTATGATTCTTAATCGATCCAGAATATTTCATAATTGATTCTTTTCCCTGTATATACTGCATGTGCGCGTGCTCGAGACACTGTTTGTTTGGTCTGAAGCGGCTGATCACGGCTGCGGTTAAATGCACTTGCATTTTCTATTGCATCTTTCTAATGTGCACACCGTCAGTTATGTTTGCAGAGCAAAGCAAAACATCTGATAAATCAAAACAGATCTGTGCATTAGTCTGAATGCAGCCTGTTAAAGCTGCCACTGTATATGATATAATCAGTAATAATGCAGGGGAAAAAAGAAAAATCCAACTATTAAATCTTAATGCTTAAAACAACAATGCCAATAGGGAAAAACAATAATCATGCTTTTCCTTGTAAGTTATGTTTTAAGCATTCTGAGTAATGCATAATGCACTCCAGCAATAAGGGCACTCAAAGGAGTCAAGACTTTGTAAGCACATCCGTGGCCTTTGACCTTGTCATCTGTAAAGCGTGTGAATGTGCCCGTAGTGTGTCGGCTTACTGCTGCTGATGCCAGCTGACCCTTTTAACCCAGCAAAGAGCTACAGATGGATGTGAATTATTGAACACATGAGCCTCTTTACCACCACACGTTTCCTTTATATCTGCTTTTCTCTTTTCCATTAAGTATCCATCAAATGCATGGAAACCTAAGTTTATACATGGAGTGACAGCCAGAACAAATATTCTGACAAACCAATGCTGCTCCCTAAAATGCAACCCAAAATATTAATTTGCATGACTAAGGAAAACTTCAATTATGAAATGCATGCAGTGCACTCGCACACACAACAATAGCCTATATAAACCTGCCAATATAAATATGAGCTTTTATGGACAAGAGTTTATCAATGCTATAAGCATGATTTTGACATCTGTTATAGGCTATATTTATGTATGCGTGTGTTTTTATTTATTTATTTATTTTTTCTTCAATTGAAATAAATATTACATGAAAATTGACTAAACCACAACACAAAATGACAAAAAGAAATTGAACTAATAATTAAATATATATTTTTTTAAATATTTAATGCATATCACAAAATGACAAATAATTAACTAATATAAAATGAAAACTATATACACACACCCACATATACATATATATATGCACAACATAAAATATTAATAAATACTATAATGGTACTTTTAATCGAAAGTAGGCTCAGTTTCAAGTTTTTTGAAATCACAAGTGGAATCATTCTGCATGAGAAACAGATATTTCACACCCACTTTCTAAAATGTAGAGACGCAAAAGAAAGTCAAGGTTTCTCGCTCGGACGTCTCAAGCCTTTTAACACACCATGTGATTATTTCTCGATGTGAATTCCTCAGATCCTTCTTATCAGAGCCCTCCAGTCTTATCAATAGCAGTCGAGTCTCATAATGCACCCCATTAAACACTGCAGACTTGAATAGAACCTTTCCATGCCAATGCGGTCCATTCCTCGCCGAAGGCCCGCTGCTAATTTTGCATAATGAGCCCATTTGACACGGGGGACAATGGGAGGCTTGTGAAAGCCTTGGAAACAAAAAAAGCCCAGATCCTGCGTCCTGAGCTGCTAAACGAACGCTGCTGAAACACAGATCTCTGACAGAAAAGCATCAGTGCCAGTGTGGGAAAAGAAAGTGATTATGGGACGGACGGCTGCAGAAATAGGCAGATCTGAGTCATGATCTGAGAAAAACCACTGATGGCCAGCATCTCCTGCCCTGCTGTCTCCCGTATGACCATCTGTTCTCTACACACTCATTACATACCTGATCAACTTATCTAATCTAACCTGCAGCACAACTGAGTCACATTATGTTAACTGATTTTTTTCAGAATGAGTCAAAATTGGGGGTCAGAAGGTTTTTTAAAAGTCTTACGCTACAAAGGGCTGCAATTATTTGACAAAAATAAATAAAAAATGTAAAATATAATTAGAATTAAAAATACTCTTTTCTATTTGAAAATTGTTTAAATATAATTGGTTTGTGTGATTTAAATCTGATTCATCATTACTCTAGTGACACATGATTCTTCATAAACCAGTCTAATATACTGATTTGCTGCTCAAGAAAAATTTCTGATTATTATTAATGTAGAAAACTGTTAAAAATATTATTATTATTTTGGAAACATTTTTGTTTCCAAATGTTTTTAATATTTGAAAAATGTTTTCACTATTACTTGTGATTAATTTAAAACATCCTTGATTATAAAAAGTATTAATACAATCTTAATATTAAATCTGAGCATGAAATCTTAAGTATTGTTGTGGAAAATTCATATTTGTCTTTTTAATCCATATTAACCTATTTGATTCATTAGAAATGATTTCTATATAAACTCTGTATGAGGTGGTTGTGCCCATT
>JAUCMT010000105.1:27195021-27210095 GCA_032357475.1 Enteromius thamalakanensis
TATGACTGTGCACCATTCTTGCAAGAATTAAATCTTTATTTCTATATAAAACGCAATTGCTCTATTTGTCTTCTTGATCAAGAGCCTCAGAATTTTTGCCACAACAGTATTAAAATAGAATATCGATCCCAGACTTTTGAAAGAAACAATTCTGGATAATTATTGCCATAACAGAAAGTAATTTTCTTACTTTTTTTCATAAGTGATTTGAAAAATTATCTAAATAGAAAAAAAACAATAAATAATAATAATAAAATGTCCAAGCAGCATGCAGTTTTGTGAACCAGATACTTATAGTTATTTAAATTCATGATCAATCGTGAATTAATAAAGACTTACAATTTTCCCAATTTCATGTGAAAAGCAGAGAGTTCTGACACAATCTAAATGTATGGAGTGATACGAGAGTGCATAATGACAGAATATGAATTTTTGGTGAACCATTCATGGAGAAGCAATATTCAGAAAGACATCATCACCTCTTTCTGCTTCCCTGCTCCTCTCGGCTGCTCCCGAATCTCCCATCATATTCCCAGCTAAAGAGCTTCCCAGTTTCTGACCTTGTCTTTGTGCAGCGTCTGTGCTGTCAGTCAATCTCTAATCTCTGTAATCCACTTTCACTCGTGAACATGACAGGAGTTTGTCTCATAAAATCGGAATCAGGCCAAGTCAAACACAGACCACAAACCGCCTGGGGACGCACTACAGGCAGCTCCACAATAATTCATGTGAATATATCCAGTTCACAAGCCTGAACCTGATTTCTGATTCACAAGAGGTACTGCTTTCAAAAGCAGTCTTGTACATCTTACTAAAATGTCACATTTTGCCTCTAAATAATAATAAAAATAAATAAATAAATAAATATATACTTTTTAAAAAAAAAAATATTATCATTGTTTTGTCATTGAAGTGTTTTATCGTTCTGTTATTTATTTGTTTGCACACTATTACTGTGCATCTTAAAAATGGCACATCTCTTCCCAAAATCAAGTGAAAAATAGTCATGAAGATAGTTTACAAATATGTTTTTGTATTATATTTAAAAAAAACAAAACACCAAAAAAAAAAAATCGAGCTTGTAAGGCTGTTCCGCAATCAAGCATCTCACGAAAAATGTCATATTTAACCCCAAAATAAAAATATATAAAGAAATTGTCATGATAATGGTTTACAAATGGTCCTTTGTTGTTTTCAATGTGTAATTAACATAAACAGCAGTTTGCAAGCCTGGACATGATTTCTGATCCCCGTCCTGCTGTAGACTTTTGTTGAGACGTTTGAATTCTATGCATCTCAAAAAATTTAGCCACAAAATCAAAATAAAAAATAAAAAAATGGTTATGACAGTGACACTTTTTGGGGTAAAATATGACCCAGGCACTCACCCAGACTTCAACCACAAGGCAAAGTTAGAATAATATGTAGACACATGTAGAAACGACAATCCTTCTACACACTAAAAGCAGGAAATGCTAACTTTACGGGCATCATCTAACATGTAACCACAAAGTACTCATAACCACAGGGAAGCAGTGCTGCTGGTGCATGAGAAAGACCCCTTCAATTAAACGCTTTTGAGTGAATCACGTATTGTTGAAGCTCCTTGACCCATACGAGCAAACAGAAAGATGCGATCGGCAGAGCGGAGATAGAAAAGCTTTTCACATCCCAGAAACGCCAGGGCATTTAGAAAAGCTAAAAATAACACACAACTTCAGTGCAAGAGAAGTTCATGTGACCTGAACACCATGATATCACACGCTAATTACAGGGTCACATCATACGCATTCATTATTTTTCAGTCCTCTCAGAGTTGCATCATATTTTTCGATTAATTGTAATAATCCAGTTTGATTTGTGTTTGCTCCACACAGAGGATCCGTAATGTAATTGTGACTTCTCTCGCAATTTTTTCATTCCTCAGAATCTGAATTGATAGCTCGCAACTGTGTTTTAATCTCACAATCCTAAAAAAAGGTAGAATTGCCCCTTTATATCACAAAATTGTGAATCAGAAATCCAAGATATAAAGTCACAGTTCTCGCAATCGCATGTTTATATCTCACAGTTCTGGGAGAACAAGTCAAAATTATGAGCTAAAACGTCGCAATAAACTTTTTACATTTTTTATTCAGTGGCAGTAGATCTGATCATCATCAGTCTGGAATGACATCAAGTAACAGAACAAACTCAATCCAGAAGAACAGTGCCAACATCTCCAAGAGGCTTAAAAAAACCTACCTGCAAAGCTCCCTGAAAATTATTGGCAAGTGTACCTATAGAGCAAAAGCTGTTTAAACACAAGGGATTCTTACAACAAATGTTTTCATTTAATAGTTAATCAGCCTCTTTATTTTACCGCAAGTGCCTAAAACTTTTAACAGTATTGTAGCTTTGCAGGTAGGTCTCTTGAAGCATCATTTCAAGCATCTCAGTTAGTTACGTTTCTTCATGTGATTCCAGACAGACTGGATGATGATCAGATCGGATCTCTGTGAGGAGAACTCCTTGTGCAAACTAAAACCTTAAAAACCTTAAAACCATTTTTAGCTAGTGAGAAAAATAGTGTTGTAATAATTTTGGCCACCACTGTATAACTTCAAGTACAGTATTAGTTAACAACCCTGAAGTTATATAAAAAACAACATTGAGATGAAATGATTCAAACAGGAACAGCACTATTTCTCCTGCCCCAAAAAAGGAGAGTCCCAAAGGAAATAAATGAATGCAAACAGAAAAACAGTAATTTCCAAACCAATTTGTTTAAATTCAACAGGTCACTATTGGATACGGTTATATTAATTAATACTGCTATACTAAAATAACACTGCATTACTGGATTGATAGTGTTTATTTTACTTTATATTATCTTGTGAAGTTAATATCGAGAAAGTCTTGATTTCTAAAAGTTACAGCAGGTTGTCTTATTACCCTGAGCTCTTCAAGGCAGCACAGAACGTGATTTCTGATGATCTGACCTTTTGAAACTACGTCCTTTCTCTGCTTTTTACAAGCTGCACAAATAATGCAGTGGATGCTTTTGGAAGCGGAGTAAAAATAGAAACATATGAGTCAGTTGAGCGTGCATGTTATGTATAAGAGACGACCCGTGCACATGCATGAAAAAGAGAGAGACAGAGGGAGAAAGAGTGATGTACGTAATGCAATTCTGACTGAGTTTAATGAGAGTGAACACTGAACAATGCAACACTGTAAGATACCACATGACTGAGAACGTCTTCATACTAATTCATATTCTGTCAAATTTTGCATGCTGTATTTTTTTTTTTTTATTTCAGTGGAAAACAAAGGGTGAATTTCGCTTTTTTCTTAATTGCATTTATGCATTTTGGAAGAAGCTTTTATATAATAATATCACTTCATAACTGTCAATCAAAATTATTATAAAGAGTCCTTGTGAATTTTGCTCTATATTCAAAGTCTTATGAGAGGTTTATTTGAGAAACTAAGTGAAATTGTAGCTATTATTCACTGCAAATCGTTCTTTAAGCTGCAGCTCGGAAATCTCTCTATATTTTGGTCATGAGGAGCAATGCCGTTTGACATGCAATCAACATGCAATATGAATATGTGAATAAAATTTACTATCATTAAGTGTGAGATGGAAGATGCCACACATGTTAGTCTGCTTAAAACTGAAATCATCAGTTGTAGTCCATCTGACCTACACTTGATGACAGAACTTTAGAATTGTATTGAATGTAGTGTACTTGAAAACAAATAAGTGTGTTTCTTAACACCTTTAGATACAGTTTTAATAGTGCACTTTACAATAATGTAAAAAAAATGGTTTACTTTAGACTGCTTTATAAATCATTGTTTACACGTATTTTAATACTGAAAAGTACCATATTTAAGCTAGATGATGTTTTAAATTGTACTACATTCAAAAATCATCATATTTGAATTTTCAAATATATTTAAAAATATTACACACAAGTACCAATAGAAACGACAATAAGGTGTAGTTTACCATAAATGTCTGGCAGTATGTACACTAATAAAAAATACTTCTGAAATTACATAAATATCTATAAACCCTGCTTAAATGGGTAGCTAATTGTATTTAATATCAATTTAAACTATAACACATTTTTATTTAATTGCAATTAAGTGTCTAAAAACATTTTATTCAGTTTGTGTTTATTACATTATCATTGAACATTATTATCAATGTCTCTAAATGCTATTTAAAAAAAAGTGCACTTCTTTTTCACAAGGGTTAAAGGTATTGAAGAGATGGCCAACATCATTTGCATGTCGACATTCATGGTCACTATAGTAGTTGTCTATTTAATGGATAAGAGATGTGTAAAGGTCCTTTAAAATAGTCTTGTTTTCCCCCCCAAAAAAAACATAATCACACGAGTTTGGAATGAGTAATTAATGCCAGAATTTTCACTGCATGCCAAATGTTGCCTTTAAAGGGTTTGTGTCTTGCTAACCTCTGGTGCACACTGCAGCTCCAGCATGCAGCACGATGCACATTACAGTCTCTAGGCACCATCGCACGATGACGTATAGCCCCAGAGCATCCCACATCACGTGACACAAGTAGACCATTTCATCAGGCATCATTAGAGGTTAGTTCACTTTCACTAGTAGGATCCCCAACCCTGGCCATGCATCTCCTGACGTCGAAAAAGCCACGACTGCATTACATAACCTCAATAATAATAATGACATCAGCACATATGAAATCGAGCACTAGGGAAACACGTCTGTTGCATGCAATAAGTAAGTTGCACGCGCAAGATAATAGTTTTTCAGTGTGGTTAATCTGCAGTTTAAACCCGCGTCGCAGACTGTCGCTAAATGAGCATTATAACGCGATGCACACAGCTGGAGGATTCATAGGTTATCCCTCACGTATATGAGCAGTGCCTTATTACCTACAGCATCATGCGCAACTCTGATTCCTACAACATCAAAGCGTTTCCATACCGACAGATCCGTGGCATACATCCGGCCTGATCGCTTGCAATTCGATAGTGTCATCTGTCAAACATCGATGCGCGTGTTTTCAATGTCAATGTCAAAAAAGCTGCGCTCATCTGTCACGCGCACTGCACACACAGATCGCGCGATGCTCTTACCGTGTTAATCCATCCGCCGACAGCATAAATATCCATCACACGCAGCGCTTACGCTTTATCATGTGCTGAGAGTCGCATTTCAGCGTGAAAACCGCTGTAGTATCGGGGAATCGCGTCGTCCTCACGCCTCAGCTGATGAGCGCATCTGTGGCGTTACTATCCGCGCGCGTCTCCTCAGTACCGGCGTCCAATGCGTCTAATATGCGTTCAAAAGGGGCGGGGCGGACGCGGCAAGAACGCGTTCAAAAGAGCGCAGCGAACGCGACTGGTACGCGTTTAAGGGGCGGGGCGAACGCCTCTGGCTATAATATATAATGTAAGTACATTAAACCTCTGGAAGTCTGTATCTCCCGGTCTGCCTTTGCACAAATGTACTGTGGGGGTGATATGGAACAGTGATGAAAATCACTATGGTGATTTTTTCTAGATTTGTAGCCCACTGTTGTAATACCACGGTATTCTTTAAAAAAACATTCACAGTATTTTGTTAACTATACTCCTGTTTGCAATCTGGATCTTATAAATAGCTACAAATGGTAAAATAAACATGACAACAATAACAATAACAACACCAATTGTTATTATTAATGTTATTATTAGCATTATTAATTACTGCAAAATTCAGAATGTGACTATTATTATTATTCTTAGTATAAATAATATATTTTATTATTATGATATTTGTTACCTTTAGCAGAATATAATTACACTTAATAATATATATCATAGTATGCTAACAAAAACAATCATTATAGAATTACATATAATATATTTGTATTTCAGTAGGCTATATATTTATATTAATATAATATATTAAGGTAACACTTTAGTATAGCGACCATTTCTCAATAGTTGCATGCCTATTATTAGCATATTTGCGGTTTATTAGTATTTAAGGAAAATGGCACATATTTTGCATGACCATATTTCTTAACCCTAATATCTACCATAACTAACTATTAATATGCAGCAAATTAGGAGTTTGCAACTAATAAATATAACACTTTATTTTTCAGTTATAGTCTATTAGTTGCTTATTAGCATGAATATTACTAAAATATCAGCCAATTATTAGAGCTAATTAAGCACATAGACCTTATTCAACATCCCTAATTCTACCCAATACCTCAAACTACCGCACTAACTGTTAATAAACAGCAAATGAAGGATTTATTGAGTTTTTTAAGTGTTACCTATAAAGTGTTACCGTAATTATTATTAATATTTGGCAGAGCAACATCTGAATATGCACATGACTAGATTTGTAAAGGATGAACACGTGATGACTTTGTGATATATATGTTGTAACAACACTAACAAGTTATAAATAAATATTTCAAATATTTAGTTATTTGAAACGTTAAATCACATATGAAAGCCCAACTTTTCAATCCTCCATTAAGAGTTATTCAGAAAAACACTGCTGCTTGAATTCATCACAATTAAAGGGATTTGAGCTTCGTTTCAGGAGGCAGTTAAAGTGTTTGATGGGGAGCAGATCAATACTCACAAATTCTACTAAAAGACCTCCATTGGGACAATCAGCCGCTGACCGATGTGGGTTAATGAGATCAACGAAGAACACATGTAATCAAACACACGGCAGCTTATAAACACGCATCCTCCTCGTCCTACAGTAATTATTCAAGTACAAGAATGCAAATGAGCCGGATTGTGTGTTGATAGCACGCCGCCTGCCGTAAAAAGTGATTAAAAATACAACAACTCGCTTGCTTTAGAGGAAAAGGCTGTAATTATGATGCATTCATTCAGGCCTCCGTGACTGATGGCTTCAAGGCGAATCAGCGCTTTCCTTTTATTCACTAGAAATCCTCTTTATGGCTCGCTTCCAAAACCTTGTGAGCTGCTGCTGTATACTGTACACTGAGATGAGAGAGAACGTGAAACAGAACATCAGATGACGAGATGGACAGATAGAACAATGAATGGATGGATGGGGAGAATAAAAAACCTTGATCTTGACCTTGCTGCTGGAGCCCCTCTAGCATCATTCAGCTCACATGAGGACATTCAATCCTCAGCAGACTGAGTCTGGCTTCCAGCTCTCTGTATTGATTTGACTCCAGGAAGGGAAGAAATGTGCTGAACAGCACACAAACACCTGCTGGACGATCACTGGACACTGACAGAGGAGCTTCAACAAGAGACTGATCCCTCCACATATGAAACCCAGCCCAGTCAGCACAACGCTCACACACACACACACACACACACACACACACACACATGTCCTGAGCAACTTCAGCACAATGCTTCTCAACCACCCAGATGTCAAGTGGCTACACACTAACACAGCTGTTTATCACACATGCTTATGAAAATGTTGCAGATAGAAGACATGAATATACTGCAAGAGCTGTAAATGACCCCTTAAACCTTGTCACCACTGTCAGTCGACTGTGAAATAATGACGGGGAACTTACTTAAATTAAAAATGATTTACAAATAAAACCATATTTATTTAAACTAATCAATAACTTTTTAAATTTTTTTTCAATTACATTATTATATTGTGTCCAATGCATAAATGACTGAATAAATCAATATAGATTTTATTTGATATACTGTAATGTTTTCTGATGAAAGCTGTAAAAGAATATATATTTAATTATATTAAATTGTGTAAAATACGTAGACTGTGCTAACAAACAAACTACATCTATTTTTATATACAGTACAATTTAATATTTAATGAAGAAAGCTGCAAAATGAATATTATTCAATGACATAAAATTCTCAAATACATAAATTATATGACTGCTAATACTAATACTAAAAAATGAACTAAATAAAAACATTTCTTTTTTATTTTATATACAGTACACTCTGCTGAAGAAAGCTGCAAAATTAATATTACTTGATAACATTAAATTACTGCATTACATGAACACTAACCACACTTACATTGATGAACAAATTATCAAATAAATGAATCATATGCTGTATGTGTGTCCTTATTTTGACTAATTAATTAAAAAAAATTGCATTTAAATTTGTTGACAGATCAAACGGATGTCGAAACAAGATCAAACAATATGCAAAAATATCAACAAGAAAAATGTAACCTTGAACATGAATGAACTGTATCAAATCACTGGACCAAATACTGTATTATAATTAGCCATTTCACCAAGTACAGATGAATTTGTGCCAACATAGAACGGATTGAGCACACAGTGTTTGGCGTTATGAACAGAAGATTCGGATATTGTTTTCTCTTTCAGTTTAAAAGTTGAAAATATTTGCATTTATATTGCTATCCCAAATATATACACAAAGTTGCATTTAACAGTCATTTCCATCGTCAGTGACATTTCTGGGTCACAACCCACCAGCTGAGAACAGCTTTATTATAAATCCTCAAAATTCAGGTCAAAATTCTGCACCGCTAACTGAGAACGTCCACTTACGGCTTTCCACATTGAACTCAGTTTAAAGTGTTTCCTTCTCTCATTACGTGACAAGCTTCCCTGACGCCAGGCACACATGCTGCTCATGCATTATTTACAGCTCCTGTTCAGCGCTCAGGACCGTGCTGTGGGAAAGTCTGCCTTTTAATCAAGTGCTTTCTCAGCACACGAGCCTGGGAATGATTCTGATGCCCATACAACAAATCTCATGATACTGATGCTGCATGATACAACATTTTATACAATGCAAGACCAGTCTGAAGCTGTCCAGAACTAGCATTTATCATAGCTTATTGAATTGTTTTCAACATCACTTCCATGTATAAGTCTGAATTTTTAAAAAACACAGTTGAGTGCCATTTTGATGCACATGATTTGAATTAACACTAAAAAGCTCACCTTCGCATATCTGATAAGCTAAATAAAATAATAAAATAAATATATAAAGCTTGATTAAATGTTAGTCAGTCACATTATTAACAAAGCAGTACTAAACACCCTTAACCCATCTTTTTTTTGGAGAACAAAAGACCGGTTTCCCATCTTCCTTTTCTTGCTGAAACACTTGAACTAGTTGTGCTCAACCGGGTCTCTGTCTTTCTCACACAGAACAACATCCTGGACTGCAACCAATCTGGCTTCAAAAGTGGACATTCAACTGAGACCGCCTTGTTCCGTGTTGTTGAAGCCCCAGGACTGGCAAGAGCAGCTCCAAAAACTTATTTTGAATAGTTAACTACCAGATCCTCCTGTCAACCCTAAAAGTTGGTAAAGGACATCTCAGGAACCACACTCCAATGGTTTGAGTCTTACAGTGCCTTCAAGGTATCTTGGAGAAGTGAGGTGTCACAATCGCAACATCTAGCTACTGGGGTGCCTCAGGGCTCAGTTCCTGGACCACTTCTCTTCTCTGTCTACATGGCATCACTAGGTTCTCTCGTTTAGAAACATGGCTTTTCATATCACTGCTATGCTAAAGACACTATACATCTCATTCCATCCTGATGATTGAGAAATAATAAAGGTGATTATTTTGCGACTTTTAATCTCACAATTCAGACTTTTTTTCCTCAGAATTGCATGATTGCAATTGCAAGTTAAAAAGTCAGAATTGTGAGATCTAAAGTTGCATTTGCAAGAAAAATGAGGGAATTGTGTAATATAAACTCACAATTGCATGTTATAAAGTCTGCATTTTCTAAGAACTTACAGTATCAGCCTTTGCAACTTTATATCTCGCAATTCTAAGAAACACAAAGTCAGAATTGAGACTTTATCTCACAGAAACTGTGACTTTATATCTCCTAATTGTAAGTTTATATCTAAAGACATTGGCCCTCCAGGACAAAGTCTGGACACCTCTAGTCTATTCCTGTGTTCTCACAGTGCACTGGTGTTTTTGACTCTGATTGTTGGCTGGTTAGCTCTTGCTTCAGCAGCGGGCAGCGGCTGCAGCTGCTTTCGTGAGTCAGAGCCTCTTGCGTAACGCACCTCAAACTGGCGTCAGTATCTGATGAGCCGGTCTGAAGCTCACATCAAAGCGCTAGAGTCTCAAATCAGCTTGGAGCAGTAAGACTCTTATGAACTGGATATTTAGGCATGCAGGAATAGAAAGAGAATGCAAAATAAATTCATATCTCTGAGCTACTGGTTTGTGAGATCTATAGACCCCAGAATTCAGATATCCTCTCTAAAAACTGAATTATAAACTCTGTTGCATGTTCTACAGTACAAAAATTGTGATTTAAAGAAGACTTTTTTCATGAATAATGATATGTATATTTGCTCACACTTTAGTCTAGGGACCAATTCTAAACATTTAACTAAATTTCCTCTCAAACTCTTAATTTGCTGATTAATATAGCCTTAAGTACGGTAGCAGTTACACTAAGAATTAAGGGAAGTATGGTCATGCAGAATAAGGCATTAATATGTGCTTTGTAAGTATTATAAAACAGCCACTTGCCAATAATAAGCAAGAACCAGTATATAAAGTGTTACTTTTTTATGTTATTATTTTAAATGTAGAGTTCCAACTACAATTCTTATTGTACTAACATTTCAAAAAATAAACGTAAAAAAAAAGAAAAAAAGTCAAAGCATTACAGTAATTATAACATGGTTAAATGGGTTTACCTTGAGTGCATTCTTTGATTTCAAAGTGTAACAAAAAATAAAACCAATCACTGTTTCCACAAAAATATGAAGCTACATTAATGATAATAATAATATTGATAATAATAATCATTAATATTATAATAATGTTTCCTGAGCAACAAATGATTTCTGAAAGATCATATGACACTGGGATAAATTCAGCTTTGATCAGAGGAACAAATTACATTTTAAAATATATTCATATAAAAATCAGTTATTTGAAATTTTAATATTTCACAAAACCATTGATTTTATTATTATAATGTATTTTTTATCAATTGAATGCAGTGAGTAGCAGAGACTTTTCAAATAACTGACCTTAAACTTATGAATCGTATATATTCATAAATAATTAGCAAGAAAAAATTGATGCAAAAAAATGTATTTTATTTTTTTTAGTTTAGTAAAAGTGTGGAACGTCAGAGCTGTCTTCAGCAGAACATGACGTGTTTGAGAGTCAGAGCTGAACAGAGCGGCTGCTGCTGTCTGAACCGAAGAGATTTCTGACTCGTCAGCAAAGAAAGACGGCAGAACTAGTTGAGATATTGACTAAGACTCACCCACGTGTTCGTCACTGAAGGAACACAGGAGTTATGAATTCAGACTGAGATCACTGGACTGAAATGAATGAATAACTCTTCTTCGTGGTGCTAAAATGTGAGGGGTGTGAAATGAGGAAGCAGGGTTTGAAGCTCACAAAGCAAAACCAATCACAATTAACCCCTTCACCACTCAATTACACACTGTCCTTTTAACACCTCTCTCTGCTGGTGAAATAGTTCACATCTGATTTCTGAAGAATACTGAACCACTCCACGTACAATAGAGGTTAGTGAGATTTTTCCCCCCTTGATGTTTAAGATCTGAGGTTACATTTGCCTGAGACTGTAACCATAGCAACAGTATATACACTTCCCATATTTTTGTAATGTTTCTGAAAGTCTCTTCTGGCTGGATTTAATGAATACTGTAAAAACAACAATATGTGAAATATTACTACAAATTAAAATCGCTCATTTATATAAAATATATTGCGAAAGGTAATTTATTGCTGCAATTAAATCTGGATTTTCAGCATCATTAAGCCAGTCTTCAGTGTCACATGATCCTTCAGAAATCACTTATGCTGATTCACTGCTTAATAAGTGTTTCTCATTATAATCAATGTTGAAACGAGTTTTATTTCAATATTTTTAAACTTCACTCCATCAACCTGGTTTATTTGAATGAATATATAAAGTATATATATATATAATGTATTTTTTTTTCACCAAAGCACTTGCTTTATGTAGAAATATTACAAACACAAAATGATTATTATTATTATTTCTTAACGTTAAGTTGTGTAGCATCAAATTCTTAAATATATTATGTAATATTTTTCTATATTATACATTAGATTTTTTGTATTTCATATTTGTAACATATATATATTATGTAATATATAAAGTTCTTTATTATTATTATTACTATTATTATACATCACGTTGGTATTCTTTTTTTGCAGCTCAAGAAACATTATTATCAATGTTGAAAACATGCTAGTTGTTTTTGTGGAAGTGGCTATCTTTCGCCCCATGGATTACTTGATGAATAGAAAGTTGAAAAGAACAGTATTCTTTTGAAATCGAAATCTTATGCAACATTATAAATGTCTTCTCACACATCTCCTCCTGCTGTGTGTAGAGACCCCAGTGAATTCCACACTGAAGCAGATCAGAGCTCATATTCAACATTCATGAATCAAGCGTTCACACCCAGCTCCTCTGACGACGTCTCTGGAAACTGCTTATGTGTTTTGACCTTTAGGGACTTCATTGATCTGAGAAAGCCATGCACAGACGGAGCACTGCAATGCAGACGCTCTGCAGCAGCAGCAGGTGATTACTGACACAGGGAAGCAAGTTTACATTGAGTGCACATGGATGAGACTCCAGTCATATCTTGAGATGAGAAGAACACCAAGATCAGAACCAAGAACACAGGGCTGACAGATAAACGGATGAGTTTTGAGCTGGCCATTCTCATAACTGCAGAAACCAGAAATCAGAAACCCTTGACTTTATTGTCAACATTATAGCAAATTACTTTTGTGATGTGTTTCTAGTTTTCATCAAAATGAAACAAATGTTCTTTGTTTTTGGTACAGTATAAAACCAGTTTTTCTTCATCCAATTAATTCCCAATGCATTTAATGCAATGTCACACATGTACTGTCCACTAAAATGAGTATTAATATTTAATATAGATTTTTTTGGTAACTGTATATTATTAAAGTTGTTTAGCACCAAATTATTATACATTTTTATACTATATAATATTATTTTATTTTATATGGAGAGTCAAATTACTCAACATTAAATTATTAAATAAATGTTGAAATATACAAATAAATTGTTAAATACACGAAGAAATACATAAATATTAATTAATTCATGATGAAAATGAATGAATGATTATTATTTATTTATCCATTGATTTACACATTATTATGCATTGATCTGTGCATTTAACAGTTTCTTGATATATTTCACCATTTATTAGTAATTTGGTCCTCCATAATTGTATATTATTTTTTAAACACACACATATATATTATAATTATTATATAGTGAGTGAAATACATATTTCATTATAATGTTAAAACCATTTAGCACCAAATTTTATTACATCCTCACATGTTTTGAATGTATATGCTGTTTTTAGATTAAGTTAAGTAAAACGTCAGCAAAGTACAAAACCATCCATCTTTTGTCCCATAAGCCTCTTTAAATGCCGGTGGGTATTTGGCAGTTCACTGCGAGTTTTAATTCATCCAGCTATCTCTCGTGAATTTCATTTTCTTTCCCTTCACCCTGCAAGGCCCACATTTTGTTTTAGGAGTGATAAGCCAGGTATTTGGAAGTAGAGAAATGGAAATAGAAATAAACAGAGTAAGAAATGAGAGCGATGAGTGCAGTGCTGAAGATCATGTCAGTATAGAGAGAGCCAAAGTGACTTTAAATAGACTTCCAGAGAGAAGCATGCAGCGGCCCACAGGCTGTGTGTCCCCTGTCTCTTCAGCTCATACTCGTGCCCTTCACATAAACCACTCCATATCACTCACTCTGAAGAAACACTGAAACCATCTGCTCTGACAGAGTCTCTGACAACCAAAACAGCTCTGATGCAGTTCAAAATATGCTTCGCAAAATAAAGAGGCATACTGTAGCATCTTTAGATAGAGGAAACGGTAGCCATATTTTAAGGTGTGTACATCATAAATCATCTTTCCAGTCAAAGACCACTGTACGAACCTGTCACTTGATTAGGTTAAAAAATATAAAAAATATAGCTAACAAAAAAAAGTGGTTGAAGGAGATCAGGCTGTGTGATGCAGGGCTTGTCAGGCTGCTTGTGTGGGTGTCGTGGAGTGAGTCACCAGACGTGTGTATTGTGTGTGTGTGTGTGTGTGTGTGTGTCTAGTCAGGAAGGTGTGCGTTGCATATGGCAGCTCTGGCTTCTCCAGCCGGTCGTGACAGAGCAAAGAGAAAGAAGTGACACAGCCATCTGCCTTCAGTCCACGGCCCACACCGCTCCACCCGCCCTGTCTGGACAAACACACACACACACACACACACACACTCACTCAAAGAGTGATTCTACACATACCTACTACAAATACTAATCAGGTTAGAAAGTCGTGAACTAAATGGAAAACGGAGGAGAAGGAGTGGAGGAGGGATGCATGAAAGCGGGAAGCAGGGAAATGAAAAGCTGGGAGAATTTATAGTGAAGGGGAAATAACTTGATTGGGTGCGAATGAACAAGGGGCCATCAGCTGTGTATGATTACTCGTTCAGCGATGCTCTCGAAATTATGTTATTTTGCAAAACATTCAATTAATTAACTGAAATAAATATAAAATGAAACAAAATAAAAAACATAATCCGAGAAAAACATTTTAAAAGTGACAATTAGGCACTGGAATAAGTGGAAAAAACAACAATAAAAAAAAAATTAAAACTAAATAAAGTAACAAATTACTAAAACCTAAACTAAAATGAAAAGGAACTCTAATTTTTTTTTTTTTTTTTAATTAACTAAATATGAAAATAAAAATGAATTCAAACATTATAAGACTTATCATAGAAATTTAATTAACTTTTTATTCATTAAAATGACTAAAATTAAAATAAAAACTCAATAAAACAACATATATTTGCAATTTAAATATGATAACTGAAACATTAAAATCACTAAATCTATCAACAAAAAACTATATTATAAAACTAAACATGAACAAGTAGGTGGATGCGAGTGGAGCTCCACTCAAAAGCGGAAATACGTCACCTCCACTTCCGACGCCATATTGGTCCGGGCATGA
>JAUCMT010000105.1:27221852-27255454 GCA_032357475.1 Enteromius thamalakanensis
GAATTAATTGCACCAGTGTGTAAATCTACTGTATGTTGTAGTGTGTGTGTTTTTGATGGCTTGTGTTTGATGTCTGAGGGCAAAGTTTGGTTTTTCGGCAAAAGTTAATGGTTTTGAGTGAAGAGCTTCATTTTGACCTGAACATAGGATGTTTGGGAAATTGTGTGAGATGTTATGGATTTGTGTTTACTGTTCTGAGAACATGAGGGATAGTTTCAAGAAATGTGTTTAAACAATCGAGAAAAACTGTAATGAGATTAATAAAAAAAAGCCCTCAATAAAAGATAAAAAAAGATTCAATCTAAAAAAAAAAAAACATGCAGATATAAATGTCATAATAAATCATAATTGTAAACACACACATATATATAATGGAGCCTCAGGCCCCCCACATAACCAATCCCTATTTAACCCTTGTATATACTGATATGTGATATAGATTTAAAGATGGATAAATAAATATATATATATATCCATCCTTAAATCTATATCCATCCATATTTACTTATATCTATCTCCATCAGTACCGATATCTATCTAGGCCTATATCCATCCATCCCTTCCTCTATAAAAATCCCTTGTGCCAAAGTAGCATTAATTGAAAAAATAATATCAAGAAATTAAATCTGGCTGTGGCTTCATTAAGAGTTATTTAATTAAGGTAAATTGGAAAGTCTCTCTGCAGATGGAACTACTTCTATTTTGGTCGCTCATAAACGGTGAGGGAAAATGTACAACAAATCTTCAGGAAACTGTGCTCAAGTCTCAACACGTCTGGATCTCACTTAAGCCTTGCTATTAAAGTACTATGCATTCGACACATCTACTTGCGGTTTCTTACCCCTTTGATTTTGGGCCCGAGCAAATGCCTTTGTGCTGGGCAGCAGAGGGCATAGATGAATCTTCCTCCTCTTCATCGCTCGTGAGAGTGACACCCACGCTCGGGACCACCGCTTTCACAGCAGAATGGGACAGCGCTCTGTCATCAGGATCTAAATCATCCTGGAAACCGGACACCAGAGGATTTCCCCGTCCCTCTCCATCACTGAGGAAAAGACAGGAGAGCTCCCATGAGATCAAATTTAAACTCATTTACTTTCTCAATAAATGCCGCTGCTCTTTTGCTGTGATCAATGCATCAGTCCTTTGTGTGAAATTAAAAATGTTTGCATGCTTTTTCTACTTTCTTAATCTCTTAAAAAAAATAAAACTAATTCTGAAGCAGAAAAATCATGTTGATCTGTAATAACACTCAGGATGATTTTTGCTTTCAGAAATGAACTGCATGTAATCACAGCTCACCTATCACTGTCCAGGATGGGAGCTGATGCTGGGGGTTTGTTCTTTGATTTAACTGCTGTTCCACCTTCTTCCAGAAAGGTCCGGTCCAGGCCCACCTCCAGCACGAAGTCATCCACACTCTGCACCTTTCCAGAGGGCTTCGGGTCTTCAGAGCCTGTAGATTCTGATGAAGAGAAAAAAACAAAAACAGAAAAGGGTTTTAAATATAAAAATGATTAAATTCATATTAATTGTGTTAAGTAATGGCGAGATGCACATTGTTACACACCTGCAAGTATCAGATATTTATACCATATTTACAACTAAAACATATTTGACTGTGATATTTTTTATTTAATGTTATTAAATTCTATTAACTTATATTATTAATTATTAACCACAAATAGTTAATATCAAAGTGATGTTATCAGATTAGTCTGTCATTACACCTCAAGCATCAAAAGAAAAAAACATATATTTTAAGAAACCGAAAACATTTTTAAAAATGCATTAATATAAAATGCCAAAATTATGTTACACAACAGCAAAGATCAGGTATTTATATCTGAAACATACTTGACCATTATGGAATTACCAGCAATAAAATTCTATTATACATTAATTATGAATTATTATAATTATTTTAAAAAAGGTTAATGTAAACAGAAACATAATTAGCTAAATCTGACAGTAAACACACACAAAATAAGGTTAGGATATTCTTGCATCACATTATTTTGACAATCAGGCTCTTCAATTCTTCTTGATCTATTAATGTAATAGAGTAATACAAATCAGCCTGATTATTTAGATTACATAAAATGTAAATGGCAATACACCATTCAGTATATGTACGTATTTTTCAATAGCACTACAAACTCACAAAAAAAGTTACATGTCCAGGGCAGCGTTTCTCATAAGCATTAATTTTAGCTCATTGGTGACAGTTGGACTATGATGTGCTTAGATGCTCTTTGGAAATGCAGTCCAGTTCTGGTCCTTAAAATTTCCCCAATACACATAAATATATAATATAATACACAATGATGATAGCTTTTTGACACATGTTTTGTTTCTATGTGTTGACAGGAAGTGCATTAGCGTTCTTCTGATCGCCCCATCCCCCAGGATCTGCAATGCAGCAGCAGATGCACTGGTGCAGAGCTGCTCGTGTGTTTGTCAGTCCACTGGTCTCTGTAATCACTGTGCAGTGGCGGCTCCAGGGTTCCCTGATAATGTCTTATCAGTATATAAAGCAATGAAGGCAGTCCCTGAACGATAGCCACTCTCTTTTCCAGTTCATAAAGTCACATTAGCAGCAATACTATCATATTTTGTACAGTCCATGTAACCACCTTTTTATTTCAAAACATAAACAATGTGTGATCTTGTTTTTATTAAGCAAGGGTTTCTGTAGGTCTTAATTCACCTCTTCACAAATCGTTTATATTAACGATACTATAAGAACATTGCACAGACCTGGTTTGTCTCGTGACGCCTCTGCAGCGGACGATCCAAACAGGCGTGAGATGAAGCCTCGTTTTTGGGAAGGATGAGAAGCGGGTCCTGGAGCTGCGGGCGAAGGCTCCAGGGTTTGTGATGATGTCTGGGGTACATGGGCAGCTGGGGTCGGGGCGGGAGGGTGTGGTATAGATGGTGGTGGTGGAGGGGCGGATTGGGTCTGGAGCGGGACAGGGGCCTGTGGGGTGCTGGGGCTGGAGTTACTGGGAGAGGCGGCCCCGGGCAGCACCACAGGAGATTGGGAGCCGGAGGACGGACTCTGGCCATTAGAGGGCGCCGGAGAGCCGTAAGCTTTGCGTGCCTCCATCATCTCAAGAAATCTGGAAAAACAGCAGTCAAATTTGGAAAGTGATGGATGACATTCTTGGTTTAATGGCTGGCTCTTTTTCAGCCAAATCCCTTATATATCAAATATTTACATATTTAGTGCCCCTCATATTGTTAGTATTTCAATATTTATGCATAATTAATCAATATAACTAATAATAACAACACCACAATAATTATTATTAATTATTATTGTTTTATTTCATAAAATAATTCATAATAATAATAATAATAATAATAATGTCATTTTATTAGAGGAAAAAAAATTGAAATATATTATCAATTATAAACATCGAGCTGTCAAATCGTTATTTTGAAAATATTTACAGGTAACTATATGCATATATATTTATATAATTTATATCATAGTATATAAATACATTTATTATATATACACATGCATGTGTGTAAATATACACACTTGACATATAAAATATACAATACATACACACATATAATATGTTAACAAATGAATCTTGGTGATGAGGTTTACACTCACATGTCATAGTTCTGGTCCTCAGTCTCCTGCTGAACACTGAGCTCTTCCAGCATGGCATCGATGTCAAGCTGATTTGTCTCTAGTTGCCGTAACAGAGTCTCCCTCTGCAAACACAAACACCACATCAAACATACTGTAAACTCACAACACTGACCTCATTTTCACTCAAGCACTTTATTATTTCTAGATTAGGAAGGGGACTGGAAATTAATGGGTAGAAAAATTCAATTCGCAAACTTAACCTTTTATGAAATATGAAGACTAATTAAATAAATAGAAGTTTACATAAGTGGTGCACAGGTGCCGTGGTACAAAGAAAAATGCTAAACTGTGACATTTCATTCTCTTACGCTCTTCACACGACAGCATTAAAACAGGCAGTGGATTCACTTACTCTACGGCAACCCGTCAAAATAAACGCTTGCTTATTCAAGGTTTGAAAACATTACAAAGTCAAATAAAAATGGGGAAAAAACTTAATGGGTACCACTATGTGCAGGGTGAGCACCTCCAGAGCCCTACTGCCAATAACTGTTCTTAACCGGACAGAATTGATTCGTAAGGGTTAGAAGTTTGTTCAAAGTCATGGAAGTTAGAAGTGGCCTTTAAACTGACTGAAAAAGATAGCAAGGACAGGAAAACAGATCTCGGCACAGCACTGAAATTTTCATGAGTTTGACATGCTGTGCTCGACAGACTGATTCGGAGCAGCGGGATTTGCATCACGTCTGAATATCTTAGTCAAGCTGTTCTAACAACAACACTATTCACTAATATTAAACACTCCTGTGTAACAGAAGAAGATTTACACAGAGTCATAAACTGACTTCTTAAATAACCAAAACAGAACTTGTTACCTTTATGAGCTATAGACGTTGCATCTTTATTTATGATCTTGTATGACTGGTTGATTGAACTAGACTAGAGAAGTTCATTTCTCTAATAGGATCAAAACAATACAAGATACTAATACCAGTCCTTCAACCTACTGACCGTGGAGTAACATCAGGAAGAGCCTGAGACGCTGACACACAAGACACAGCAGTCACCACTGATCCCCGGGCTAATTTCAACCTGCCTTATTAATTAATGCCATTCAGTCAGGCTCTACAGATGCATAACAATACAAGTAAAGTAAGGGCTGTTCAAATTTGCTCCTGGTGTTGCTCTTGAGAAGACCTTATAGTAGTTCATTTCCATAACTTTCACAATTCATAGCATGCTGTTATTTGGTAATGAACACTAAAATTATTAAAAATCACTCATAGTAACTGAAATTAAGCTGAAATATAATACAATATAAAAATAGAAAATAAATAAATATTTATATAGAAAAAAATCTGTATAAAAAACCTAATACTAAATATTACTAAAGTACACAAATACTAAAAACGGTGTGATAAAATTATTCAATTAACATGAAAATATGAATATAAAATTTAAATATTATTACATACTATAAAATATTAAAATACAAAGAGTCATAAACTGACTTGTTACTGGTTTAATCAAAATTAATAAAAAAAAAAAAAGAAGTTTACATTTTTTAATCTAAATTGGTATCAATTTCCAGGTAAGGAAATTTGATTTAAAATAGTTGGATATTTGGAGCTACTGTGATTTCATAGATATGAGGTGAATTCAAGGGATTTTGCTTAACAAAATTAAAACAACAATGCATCAGGAAATTTCAGATTTCTCTCAGTTTCAGTTCCTGACTCACATCACTTTCAGACACATTTCAGCACTAGTGCAAAACAAAACAAAAATCCACTTTCAGCCCCAAAACAGGCATGGATGCATCAATATATTTTTTCACAATAATGCAATATCCAGGACTCTTCAGAATGCTATTTTCAAAGCTCTATAATTTGGGTGAAAGCTATTCTATTTCTGCATACTGCTTTGACAAAAAAAAGGTATTATGTGAATTAAAACGCAGCCCTGAAAACCACAGTAGATGTGTTAAAGCAAGGCAGTGGATCTCCAGGAGAAGAACAGAGCCCCTACCATGATCCAAAAACTAAGAGTCTGAATGAAATCTAATCCCTGTGTAAAGTATGTTAGGATTACACTTGAAACAATGTTAAATCTAGACAAACATTGACCCGAGGGTAAGTGTTCATCTCTGACCTGCAGCTGCAGGAATGGGATGTTGAAGAAGCGATGGAGGTACTTGAGACCAAAGCCGTTTTTCATGGAGGACTCGGCATAGTGGATGTAGGAGGAGCCTGGTGGTCTAAAATGAAAAAGGATTATGGGATTAGGGAAAAGTTGGCTGATACGTGACAGACATACATTATTCAAAAGAGCTTTGCATGGTATATTTGGAGCCATTTTAATTTTAACTCAAAATCTGTGTAGGTTATTCATGAAAGACAGGTCTTCACAGATTTTTTTAAAATGCTTGTTATTCCCATTGTGTTAAGCATAACTTGTTTCTCATGGGCAAAACAACTTTCAATTTCAAGGTTAGATAATCAAGGAGGAGAAACTTTTAAGGAGAGTGTAATTTTAATTTGTTAAAATGCTTTCCCGTTTGTATGCTGGCGCACCGGTAAATGTTAACATGGACAAAATTATACTTTCATAATTTTTTTTAGCCAACTGACAAACTTCTGGATCAACCAATGGGATGAGTTTGAGGGGATACCTGTTTTTGAAAATCAAGGGTCTTCACGACAACTCATGAACATGAAGGTGACAGAAATATTACTACTGTACCGAAAAAAAGTTATTCTAAAGTATTCTCAGTTATTCTCAAATAACAAAAATATGAATTTAAAAAAATTTGAAAAAATGTATTTGTTTTCTTTTTAACAGTAAACCTTTCTTTTGCAGCGTTTGCTTTGCCAAAAAATAAAAAGAACTGTAAATTTAGACTTGATTACATAATAAAAGATCAATTAAATTTTTTCTATTTTATAAATTATGAATTATTGATTAACACTGATTATGACAGTAAATTTTTATTAAATTCAGAAAAATTAAAACAGAGAACAAATCATTTCTTGGGGAAAAGCATTCATAGGGCCCTATTGCAAACAATTTTAATGTTATTGTTATGGTTCAAATGTATTTTATTTGTTATTTTTATAATTTAATGATAATAATAAAAAACAAAAATGGAAAAAAATGAAAACACGATTTTCGGGGAAAAAATAAAAAATAAAATGGATCACATAGGGCCACACATTTTTTTTGTGTGACATTTTTTATAAAATGTAATTAAATTATACATTTAATATTTCAGAATTTCAATTTCAAAATGGAATTTGGCGAAAAAATAAGACTAAATTTAGTAAAAGATGTAAAATAATTTACAGGGTCAAAGGAGTTTTTTTTTTTTTTATTATTTATAAACTAAGTTGAACTAAGATGCTCTGTAACCCTTTTGTTTTGAGTGTTCATCTTGACCTGCCCACCGATTTAGACTGTTGATGAAGTCTCTGATGTCATCGGGTAAGATGACCCTGTGCTCGCCCATGTCCCGCTGGTTACCCAGAACACACACTGGGACGTGTGTCGGCACTTTTGGCAACTCCCTAAGGATGTAGTTGAAAGTCCTGCAGCAAAAAAACAAAGAGTCTGTGATTCATATATTATAGACATACATCCGATATACATTTATAAATCAAAAACATATACCTTTATCTAAAAATGTGAATTTCAACATTTAGTGCAGTTTGGGATATCTTTTAAATTATTCATCAAATCATCTGATTTGCATTATTGGTCAGCACTTCTAGACTTCGTCCGCCCACATATACGCTGGCAAGACGAGGAGTAGAAATGCCAGCAAGCAGCATTAAAAAGCAAAGCAGTAGATGTATCCTCTTGTTTGTTTGTCTACATTGGCCTCACAGCAGCATAAAAACTGCATGAAAAATAATCAAAATAATTCTACCTTCATCAGGTAAACAATTCTGACAAAAAAAAAAAAAAATCAAGGATGCAAAGTGTAGACCAGGATCGCAGCCAGCATTCATTGATTGAACTGAGCCCTGTGTTGTGTACACGGATCACTGAGGTGGCTGAATTTCACTGATGATTTGACAATCCTAGATCTTCCCATTCTTCAAATCTAAATTTGAGTTTTACATTAGTAAACTAGCCATTTACTAGCCATTTATTAGGTTAATTTAACAAACAGAATTTGACTGTTTTTTTAAGTAGAAATGATATCTTATAAAACCAACAATCAGCATTGGCTGGCATTGTATCTCTTTAGTCGTGAGAGAAAACTTCACCTCATAAGTTATGATAAAAGCAAACTACTGTATACAACTGTGGCCAGGTGCCATTTTCTACAGTAAAGGAGATGCAGAGTAAATGTGGCTTAAAAAAAGCAAAAAAAGTGCTGTCTGTCATTACAAAAGTGAACCTGGTATATATATATATATATACACACACACACATATATATATATTTATTATTTAAATACATATTGATTTACATTTAATAAAAAATATATATATTTATATTTGAATAAACGAGAGAGTACACCATTTCCCTTCCAGTCAGTCACTATGACATTACGTCATTGACTGATATTATGGGGTCGACTCTGACAATCAACTCTGACTTTTGGAGAAAACGCCAATGGGAATTGGTTGATTCGCTCACAGAGAAGAAATTTGAAGAAAATAATTTCTGTAAGAAGAAGCGGAGAAGACTGCACTGGAGCACATTGTGTGCGGTGGTCCTCCCCTTGGCAGTCCCAGGTTGACTTAAGAGAGCAAATTTCTAACAGATACACCATCGTCTAGCATGTCCTCTGTGCTGCAGGCCAGGCCGCTACAGCCCTGCACGCCATGGCCAAGGCGCTGAAAGAACTGCAGGATGGTACAGTAGTTCTGACCGGAGGTTGATGCAGGAAATGCGCAAGGCGACCGACTTCACCCTTCGGACGATGAAGGTCATGGCGCAGGCCCTCAGTCAGGTGATGTCCACCATGGTGGTCCAGGAGCACCATCTCTGACTGAACCGGGTGCAGATGAGTGACCTCTGTCCTGTCACAGGCTAGACTGCGCTGGGGAGTCGTTTGCGTTCGGCTCCTCAGCAGGAAGCTAACAGTGTTTTGCGTGCCACCATCTTATATCCATGGGAGTGGCTTTGCATGCAAAACCCACTGGCCAATTCCTATTGGCATTGGTCTCCTAGGTGGGACCTCATGACGTCAGTCAATGATGTAAAGTCTCCACTCCCTCCTTCAGGGACATATCTTCTTTTTTTGTTCAGAAGAAAGAAACTTCTACAAGTTTGGAACTTTAGGGTGAGTAAATTATGGATAGAAGTTTACTTTTTGGATCCCTTTAAGGCAGATATATTTTACATGTTAGATCATTGTTGTTAAGCAATTTATGAAGAATGGAATACAGATTAAATTTGGTCTAAAATCTACACAGGTGACTACAAGGCTCCCAGGAGCACAAAAGCAATTGTTAAGGCAAACAAACACAGGCCTATCAATAAAGCAGAGCCCAGGTTTGCAAACAAGTGGCACCTGTAATGGTGTGCTTGGGTGAAAAAGGAAAGACCCACTGGCAGAATGCAAGGCAGATCCAATGAGCAGAGAGATAAACAGAGTCAGAACCTTAAAGACACACTGGGCTGCAGGTATTGGTTTCATTACTTGCTTTGTTCCTCGACTCTACTGAGAATGAGACGCTCAGTGACCCGATGCAACCCAACGCCAAGTTCTGGCACCTGATCCTGACCACAGACCAAAAAGAGGGACAACAGGGTGGGAAAGGAGTGATGGTGGAACAGGAGAGGGAGAAGGAGAATAAATGAGGGGTTTGGAGAGAGTGATCATGGGGAAAAACAGAAGGAAAAGCAGATTCCTTACCACTGTTTGGTGATGTCGAACATCATGATCACACCATTACAGTTCTTATAAACATCCAGGAACTCTGCGTCCAAGGCAACCTCTGTCTCCGACTGCACAGAGAACATAAACATCTCCAAGATTGTTTCCAGCTGAATGAACATTAATTCAGCTTACAGACTACATAATGACAAACAATGATTAAAAGATCAAATGTTAATACTACATAATGCATTATAATGTTACATAAAGTTTTGAAATAAAAGCTGTTTTTTTTTTTTACATTTTTTAATTAAACGCTGCCTTGTTTAACATAAGAGACTTTTGTTTTGACATTTACAAAATCTTACCGACTCCAAACTTCTCAACAATAGTGTAACTACCTACAAATACTTCTTGTTTAACAAATACCTCCTGAGGTTCATTTTCCAATTTCAGATTCTCTCCGCGTCTTTTCCCTTTCCCTGCAGTTGTTGGAGAAACATGGACATTACAATTAGGTAACTGTGAGTCTGAGATACGAGAAGAGTAATACTCATATGCTTACCCATACAGTACCACCAAAGCAGCACAACTTACAATGTTGCGGTCCTCTTACGCAAGATGTGCTGAATCTTTACACATTTTTACAAGATGAACAGCTTGACAGTCACAGCAATACATAAGAAACCTATTACTCTTATTAGTACTAATATTATAATATAAATTATATTTAAGCTACACATTTTATCAGTTCATGCATACCCATGGAATAAAACCCATGACTATGCTATACAGGTTTCACATTACTGTAACAGTTTAGATATTATATATGAGGGTAAACAAAAAAGTTTTACATAAACTTGCATAGTTATGCATTAATTGTAGAAACACATCACACCTTGTTCCCAGAAACCCTATTATTCAGTATAATGTTAACACATGTTAAAATAGTATTCAATATCTTATTTCAATATTTACAGGTGTATAAATGAAAAAAGGCAAAAGTAGATAGAAAGTAATTAGAGCAAACCTGAATCAACAGCAGCAGCTCCCTACGCAAATATTTCTATGGTAACCACGGTTTACTCCTATAGTTACTATTGATGTTGTTACTACTATAAAACCATCATAAACTCATATACGTTCTCCTTTAGTGTAACAGATTCAATCCTTCTCAAAATTAAATAGTTTGGATGTTCGGCAAACTTTTTACAACACATTAAATATGCTATTTTGATGACAACTATGGCTACCATGATAAATGTTTGCAAGTAACAACAACCAATTTACAAAGAGTAATAATACTTAAGAGTATTATTGTTGTTAGGCATAATTTAAGCCACAACGGACTTTTCTAAACACACCTTTTCAATGCATGCATCCTTTATAAACTTTAAATGGGGGCTGTTTGAAATAATGCTTATAGAAGATAAAGAAGAAACAAAGCACGTCACATGCTGCCTATTAAAATAAACGTACTGTGGGAAAAAACGTGGTCATCTGATTTGAATGCAAGTCCACACCAGAGTCTAATAACAGCACAAGCTACTGAAGGTAAGGCCTATTCTAAGCCCAACGAAGATCACAGCACACACACACACACACGTTTCATGTTTGACTAATATATTACTAGTTCTCACCTACACCTTCTGGATGAGGAAGCTTTTGCCCTTTGAGTATTTGGAGACCATAAAAAGAGAATTAAAGTACATTACATCTTTTCCTTTACACACAGCTGAAATGGTGATTTCATTAGGTCTGCATTTTTCAGTGCAAATCTTTTAAGTGCTTATTTCTCTGGGGCTCACACTTCAAATTGTTGTACCAGATAACTTGTACTAACTAGCAATTGGGAAAGACTCTAGCCACTAGTATCAGAGTGCTTTCTTTCTTTTTTAAAGATTTATTTTTTGGAGTTTTTGTTTTATTAGACAGGATAGATCAGAACTGACAGGAAGTGAAGCGGTAGAGAGATAGGGGGGTGGGATCGGGAAAGGTCAGTGAGCCGGGACTTGAACTCATGACGCCCGAAGCACAGCGGCGCTGAATGTCCAGAGTGCTTACTAAAGACTCACCTTTATCTACCACATCCCAGACTTCAACTTTCACTACATCATCTGTTGCTGCAGGACAAAAAGCAAAAAAAAATAAAAATACAGTCAACAGGTTCTGATATTCACAAAAGAAGACCTAGTATTTCTCTTTTCTGATAGGGTAGTTTATTTATATTAATTATTTTAGATCACTGGCAAGATCTTTAAATATAGGGTTAGCTTCCCTTCATAAAAGACCATTTACCAGCGGTGACCCAAAAATTAAAATTTAGTATGCATGTGACCCGAAAACCTAAAATGAGTTAAAACAAATATTGTAATATATTATTATATTTTTGCATAAGGGTATTAATATTATGGCACCAAATATTTTTCACATAATTTTTTTCATTTAGCTCAAAACGAAAAATACATTTGATTTAATATTCAATTAAATATTTATTTAATAATCAAACACATCAAAAACAAATACTTAATAATGAAGACAAAAGGTTAAGTAAACATAGTGCATATATTTAACAAAATCCTGCCCTCTGTATTAATTTTTTGAGCTATAATTAATAGTACAGAGCAAGAGAAGATGGGCTGAACTGAAGAGGTTACAGGGATCTGTCACAACACTTTAAAGGGTCTCAAAACAACATATGCTGGTTCTATTTTGTGATGAAATTTAGAAAATATTAATTCTTATTATGACTTTTTTCTCAGATTGTGATTACTGGGTGACAGGTGTGCTACAATAATGTTCAGTGAAGCTCATGTATTAAAGGCACAATCTGTAAGTTTTGGCCACTAGATGTCGCATTTTCAAAACAATAACAAGGTTCTACGACGCAAGGAAAGAGCAAATCATGATCACGGATGAAAAGCTTATTTATATCCGTTTAATCCCCTAACCACCTGTATATGACTATTACTTACACAATGAATAATATATATTTGCTTACATAGCGCGGATATTGCGTCATTAATAGGCAGGGACGGTTCATTTTTTAAATCTGGAATTTACAAATCCTACAGATCTTTTGAGGTAACGTCCGTACAGAACTGTATGAAATATATAACACTGTGCAAAGTGGTTTTTGGATATTTTATAACAAAAATCTTACATATTGTGCCTTTAACAGAAAACAGCATAGATTAAAATACTGCGCTTGAGATTTAAGAATCCATTGTGTAAAACACACTGCTGAAATGTTTACTTGTTGAGTTTAACCACATTGTGTGAATGACACAGACACCCAGACATTCAACCCACGTCGCTATATTGGCCAATTATTTGTCAACAATTTGTCAACAAAGTTATAAGATGAAGTTATGAGGTGCATTTTGGTACAGTGCATGAGGTACTAGGCAATGCTCACTTTTGTAGTTCCAGTGAATGCTGGTGACCTGGATCTCCTGCGTGGGGATGTACTCTTCCAGAAACTTTTTGCCTTGAAGCCGGTGCCACAGTGCACTTTTACCTGTGTTTCTGTCCCCACGGATGACTATTTTCACTGAGAGAGACATGCAGACACAAGAACATTAATACGATCTAAAAAATTAAACAAGTCCTAGTTTCAATGTAGAGCTGCATGATGTACTGCATCTCGTCAGGTCTTTAATTAGCAATAAATCTCCATAACTGTTTTCAGATGAAGCGGCATTTAATACACAGAGTGACTATCGCATGAAATATATCCCGCAGCTCTATTTCAATGGGCACTGATGAGAAAGATCTAAACCAAGACTAAGTTACACACCAGATCTGTACTGCACTTGTATTGAAAAATAGAACTGATACAGCACAGTCAGTGCCAGCTATATCTACCAAAACATGCTTTTCACAGCTGAAATGCTTGGTATCTTGGGATATCTGCGTGTCTAAAAAAAGACACCTCCACCAAGGAGAAGCGACTGGAAAAATAGGCCAGTAGGTGGGTGATCATGTATCCTTCATGCATTTTTTATTAACATAGAGCCGCAGAAACAGCACGACGTGTATTCAAAGTCAGATCAATGAAGAAACACAGACTGGCTCACTGATGCAGCATCGCATGTCAAAACATAACTTCAACAAAACTCCATCACACCGGCTGCAGGCAAAGCAAGGAACAGTTACTGTACGTCTTGCGGTGCATTTAAGACAATTGTTATGAAGTCTCAAATTTCCAACAAATTAATTTGTAACTTTGCATTTCATAAGGGAAAATAAAGACAAAATAAAGCTATATTATTATGTTTTTAGATTTTAATTATTTTCATGATAATTAAATAAGATTCTGATCATTGCAATGCAATAAATAAATAACATTTCCATTGCTATTCTATTTTTTTCCTAAATCAACATTACAAAAATAACTAGTATTTCTATATGCCTAGTATATATATATACTTTTTAAAATATCTATTTTTAAAATTATATTAATATGCAATATATTTACATTCTCTTTCAAATAAAATTACATCAAATTTAATTTGTGGATAAATGTGGTGGAAAAAATATTTGAGGATGAAATATGACGAAGACAAGTTCTTGACAGATTTCAGGAGTTTTTTTTTCAATTTGTTTTTAAAGAAAATGTAACTTAGCAAAACAGGTACTGCCGAGTTCAACGGTATAATGCTTTAGACAAACCACAAAGAGAAACTCACTCGACAAGCCTAAAAGAGAACAATAGATGTCTTTAACACAACTGAAATCTATTTGTCAGCGACTCTGCTCAAAGAAAGTTAGATTAAACATGAAGTTCTTACTGTTATATTGTACGCCCTTGGCGAAACGCCTCTGTAGACTCTGGTTCATGGACTGCAGGCCGGCAGGAATATTTCTATCCCTGAGCTGCACTGCTTCAGAGCCCACAAGCTTTTTCAGAGCAGTAAACATCTTGATAAAAGCCTCTTCAACAGTCCAACAATAGTAGAGCCTGGTCTTCCTTGGGAAACACTCACTGCGGTGCCAAAGATCAAAGACTTCAGACTTAACCCAACATATTGATGGCAGGTGTGGTGTAGTCTAAAGGTCAAAAGTGGAGTCCGTCTTCAATATATATTGATGCAGTTAGCAGATGATTACTTTCAATTTCAACAGTTCACGATTCCAAAATGTGCCATTTTAGCCACTTAACCGTTGATATCTGTCCATACCGGTCTACTGGCATCACCTATGAGAAAAAAACAAAACAAAACAAATCAGAGGAATTTTAGGAACTTCCATCAGTTATACAAAAATTAAATAAATTCAGTTATACTCATTCAGAAAACATACTCCGTCCCATAGCATGACACAATCGGTCACGAGATACACAAGAGCCAATGGCATTTCACAACCAACGTTGATGTAAAGATTCTTGTAGCGGCATTTTTTAAAATCGCACAGAGACAGCGACCGCATCTATTCCTCTCACAAATCAATCGTTTTGCCTCAAAATATATATATATACAAAATCAAATGTAAAAACATTATTTTTAGAAACTTACATGAGAATAAAATAAGTATAAAATACATTAGAGTGTTACATGAGTATAAAATACATTGATATCTTATTACTGTTACAACATTTATTGTAACATTATAATAATTTGCATAATTATCATTATCCACTATGCACATACGAAGCAGCACTAAAATTGCATATTTCAACCTTGCATTATAACCAAGTACTGCAAGCAGAAATAATTTGACATTATTTACGTCGTTTTTATGTAACGTTACGTCACATAACCTCGAAATCAAAACAGCCTCAGATTAAGACAGAACAGACTCAAAGATTAAATGACTTATTCTACAAACAACATGCATTTAGTTAATCCTAAATACGTTAACAGCCTAGCAGAATAAATTACACAATAAAAACATTTAGTATAATTGCATTCAAAACCTGAATAAGCAGCATTTTACAGTATTCTGTTACACCGATCTAACTACACCAAATTAATAAAGCTCTCACCTGTCAGCTGCGGGAAATCTGTCAGGTTTATCATCATCACAGACGAACCAGCTGTTAAAGGATCTTTTGCAGCTCTAGTCAGCAGAGGTTTATATTCACTGAAAGGTTATCGTTACACCTTCTTCTAAGCTGCTAAAAACCGTTGAGCCTCTGACAGGAAAGTGTGAAACTATCCCAGTCAAGGCGCTCATTGATAGCTGTGTGTGTTTAGTGAGGTGAATTATTTGCGCTCGTCTGTGTGAGGGCCATCAGCTGCACTGCTAAAGCGACGTGTCAATTACAACACAGACCAAACAGCAACGCTTCACTAAACCTCGGCGGCGATTTATTTCTAACTACCTCCTTAACAGTTACCTGGTTGACGGTCTTCGCCTTCGATGTTTCAGTCACATTCTGCTGTGCGCCGGGGTGAACGGCAGCCCGTTTTCTGTACTGAAGGAAAACATTTCCTTAGCATCCCTCTCTCATCCCTCAGAGTCCATCAGCTGTGGAATGCCGTGAGGACAGCGAGAGGAGCGTGCGTCGCTTGTGCTGCAGCGCCTCTAGCGTTAGGATGATGAATAGCGGCGCAATGGCGCTTAATGCCTCTAGCGGTGGGTTGATGAAACAGCAGCGCTTTAGCGCCACTATCGGTACAATAGACAACTCTGCAAAGTACAGCATATTACTCACAAAAGATTTATTCTAACATATAGCCTACTAATGCATAAAAAACAGGCATATGAGAACATAACATAACACATTCTATAATATAGAATACATTAATAAAATGTGTGTGTGTGAGTGTGTGTTATTATGCATGTATCCAACGTGTAATATAATAATATATTTTATAGGCTAATATTTAGAAAACCAAATATCAATTTGGTAAATGTAAACATATTCATCATGTAAAATGAATAATATATTATATACTATCTATATCATATATCTATCTTTTTGTCTGTATGTCTCTCTCTATTTATATGTATAGCACATGCATTTTAAAATTGAAAGGCTATTTTAGGCTATGTCATTTTTCTACATCCCGCGATATCAGCAATATTCTTTATTTTAGTTTTACATGATGCTGTAGCTGCACGTACAGTAGATCTGTGTAAGAGTCAATGATATAAATTATTAATTTCTATTAATATTATGTACTATATTCACATTATGCACGAAAACAAAATAATACTAACGGTAATAAAAATAAAGAATATGACTAGCATACATTCAAATTGTATGTTGTATTTTCATTAACCACCAAATAAAATTCTGCCTGTTTTCGAGGAGGTTATCATGATAGATAGATAGTCCTCTGGTTAGAGGAAGAAAAGAAAAAAAACAAGCTCGGAGATTCAAAAGCCCAGTGCACGCTCACATTATGACGTAATCTAGTGAAAGAGCACGCGCTCTTCTCAACAATGTCGACCACCAAAACACAGCAGCCGCGCCGCGCGCCTCCGTCCAGAAGAACACGAGCACAACCGAGCAAATGAAAGCGAAATATCATCGCTGCGCGGTAAGTCAAGTGCGTCTGTCTCCCAATGCACTCTTTGATTCTTATTTTATAGCATGCATGTTTATTGTCAGGATCACCATATGCCTTTAATGCATGGAAAAGAGGCGTGGCGGTACAGAATGGACGCAACAACCATCCGAAAGATGTTGCATTTGCTTAGCAACAGAGGAAAAGATGAGATGTGCAATTGTCAGCTGACTGTATGATGTATATCGACGGACTGCATGGTCGATATCGGACAAAAGTGCCTTGAGATATGCATGAAGGGTTCTAGTGCGTGTTTCATCTGAATGTTTACATCACTATTATACATCGCTTTTGTGGATCTCTGTATTCAAACGCACACATACAAGCGAAACTGAAACAGAAACAAAGAGATGACGGTTTCACGTTATGTGGCCTGCTGTGCGTGAGTCTGTCAAACATTAAAGCTTAGGGGTTTTTGTTTATGTTGATACTTTACATCTTTTTTATTTTACCCTGTAGAACTGCTAGCAGAGCATAACAAACGCAACATACGCATAAATAACAATGCTATTTATTGGTCATGATGTGCTTACAAACAGCAAGACAGCTCTAAATACGTTTCTAAAAACATAACAAACCACATAAAATGTAAGTAAGTGATGATAATGTCTCACTTTGAATGATCTTACTTATTCATCAAATAAATAATAACTTGATTGTAAAAGTTGGATTATGATAGAAGAAAAATAGTGCCGAATATGGTAAAAAAAAGATTAAAAATAGTGTATCTTGAAGAAATATCACAAAAAAAACCTCAGAACTGAGAGGAAACAACTTATAAAAGTATAATTGTGAGATATAAAGTCAGAAAAAAGTATTGTGAAATAAAAAGTCCCTTTATAATTATTATTATTTTTAATATAATTTTAAAATATATAAAACGTATATAATTGGGAGATGTAAAATCGGATTTGCAGGGGGAAAATTCTATGTTTATGTCTTACAATTTTTACTTTTAATTGCATTAAAAAACTTATTTTTTACAAATCTGAGTTTATATCTCACAAGAAATAAACCCACAGTTTTGAAGAGAAAAAATTAGAATCGCAAGACTTAAAATTGCATTTTTGAATTCAGAATTGCAAAATATAAACAGTTAATATCGAGAAAGCCTGAGTTGTGTATAAACTTGCTCTTGTGAAAAAAGTTTTTGTTTTTTTCATGACGGAAACAAGCTTCCATGGCAGAGTGATACAATCACACAGTTTATGATGATTATACAAATTTGAGCACAGACTTCCCTGATTGACCAACCAGCTCGAAGATTTCCAGAGAGCTGTGCAATAATCTTTCTTCTTGATGGAAAGCCCCTGTAGTATTCTGTGTTTAATAGGAGTTTCTCTTTTGCTCAGATCAGGAAGGTTTAGAGGAGGACATGGCTGCTCAAGAACCCTCTCCCCCGTCCTCCATGGAGAACAATAAGCCAGGGTTCCCAAAGAAGATTCTGGCCAACAAACTTGAAGATAAACATTTATGCAACTGCTGTCAGAACATTCTGAGAAGACCGTTCCAAGCGCAGTGCGGACATCGCTTTTGTTGTTACTGCTTCAACCGGACTGTTGGGTAATTCAGTTTGGTGATCGAGAACAGATGCTCATAAAATTCATTTGTGATGTGATGACTTTAAAACAGTAAATCAAAGATCATGTAAAATTTAATTAATGACTAATTAAAAAATCAAAATAGAAATTATCCAAAAAATATCCCTTATGAATGTTTTAGCTGTCACTTATCACTTTTTCAGTTATATTTATTGTGTATTTAATTTATGTATATAATAAAATAGTACATGTCCTGCATTGCCATTTTAGATCTGGGCCGCAGAAATGTAATGCCTGTATCAAGGAGGACATCTTCGAAGAGCCCACGTCAATCCTCATACAAGGATGCGTAAGTGCAAATGCTTAAATCTGTAATATCCAGCATTTTCAAATGATTTAAAGCACACTGACATTCCCTGTGTTTTCTTGCAGGCGTTTCCCGACAACGCTGCCAGAAGGGAAGTTGAAAATCTTCCAGCTGTGTGCTTCAACGAAGGCTGCTCCTGGAAAGGCAGTATTAAAGATTATGAGGTAACAACTACATATGCAGAAAACTGGAGAGTCTCTCGTTATCCAGTGGGTAACTTGTGTCGTATCGCTGTTTCTTGTAGTTGAGTCATGAAGGGAAGTGTGAGTTCATGATTCTGCCGTGTCCCTTGTGCAAAGAGCTCATTAGACTGAACGAACAGGAGCGTCATAATGAACGAGAGTGTCCCGAGAGAACGCTCAACTGCAAGTACTGTAAAGAGCCATTTCACTTCAAAAGCATCAAGGTAAGCAAGTGGCTTGAGAAAAGACTGGAAGAACAAAAAAAGCTCTTTATGTCACAAAACATTGTGTTTTCACAGGCCCATGATGAGATCTGTCCCAAATATCCTATGATCTGTGAAGGATGTGCGAAGAAGAAAATCCCCAGGGAAAAGGTGTGGTGATCAAGAACATATCCCACCGAGTATGAAAATGATCATTTAATAACTTTATAGATTATCTGCTCTCCTCTTTCTTAGTATGTTGACCACATCAAGTTCTGCAGCAAATTCAGGACTCCGTGCAGATATCATGTGGTCGGCTGCGACATGTCAGTAAGTACAGTTTTTACAGCTAGTTTGAAAAGAATTTTACACATAATAAACACAATCAGTTAAAGGTTTTCTTTTTCTCTTTTCCAAAAATCTGTGTGCAACATAATGTAGATATTTTTTTTATTAAAACTAAATGCTAAATATTAGTTTAACTCGACGTACTAAAATAACTAAAACTAAGAAATCAAAATTAATTGTAAATATTATATATATATATATATATAATATTTACAATATTATTGTATTATTGTTCTCAAAAAGAGAAATTTCCGTCCGTTGCCTTTTCTATTTTAAATAATATTTAGCAATTTTTTAGTATTTTTAATTATACAATTAATATATATATATATATATATATTAATTGTATAATTAAAAAAACTAAAAAATTGCTAAATATTATTTAAAATAGAAAAGGCAACGGACGGAAATAAAAAAACTAAAACTAAATAGAATCTAAAAAATATTTCCTTATTATTTTAATAATATTAATTTTAATAAAAATGATCACGATAAACTGAAAATGCTAATTAAAATACTTAATGTAATAATAGTAATAATAATAGTACTTTATTTTTTACAGATACAAATGTAAAACTAGAAGGTGAACAACTGCAAAATAAATAAAAACTGTTAAAATGTTTGTAAACTGAAATAAAGTAAAAAAAAATAAATGAAAAAAGTTAGAAAGGTAGTTGTTAAGTTCAGATTGGGTAGGATTAGGAATGTAGAATATGGTCATGTAGAATAAAGCATGAATATGTACTTAATTACTTAAGATGTAAATGACAAAAATAAACTAAATATATTAAAATACTTAATTAAAAATCAAAATAATTCATTAAATCTGTGCAGAACGCAACTCACAATGCAGTTGCCCAATGCAAACCACATGATTGGAGGAATCATAACTTCTACAGTATAAACCAGATGGCACGTGTTACATGCTGAAGTTTAATCCAGCTGGTTTCTCTTTGAGGTGGAGAAGGAGAAGATCCACGATCACGAGCGTGCTTGTGCTCATGAACATCTCAACCTGCTGCTGCACTACATCATGGGTATGAAGGTCAGTCTGGAGGGCCTGCAGCCCCAAAGCCTGGAGCTGGCGGGTCACAAAGCACACGAGCTCCACCAGGCGCTCCGAGACCTGGAGACCAGAGTCAGCCAGCTAAACGCCGTTCCCGGCCCGCCTGGAGCTCCCGTGCAGGGAGTCCCCTGCTCTTCATCCTCGTCCTCCGCATCCACCGCCGCGCCTCCGCCTGCTCCTCCACCCACCGCCACGCTGCCCACCTCCTTCACTCCTCTGCCCAGCTCGGTGGGCGCAGCTCTGGAGCTCCAGCTGCACAGCGAGAAGACCAAGGTGGCAGATCTGGGCCGTCGCTGCCAGGAGCTGGAGGTAAAGTCGGGGACGTTTGAAGACGTGGTCTGCGTGCTAAACCGAGAAGTGGAGCGCTTCGCCACCACCATGGAGGCCAGCAACCGCCAGCACAGACTCGATCAGGACAAAATCGAGGCTCTTAGTAACAAGGTAACCCTGTTGAGACTGATATAGAAAACAATAGTTACAAAAAACACATTTTTAAAAAATATATATGCATATGTGTTTTTATTGAGTATCATATTTGATACATTTATGCGTCATATAGTATGATAAAGTGAGAATATATAAGAAAAACAGCCTAAACTGAGCAAAAAATGCAGTATGACGTAGATGCTGATATTTATATGGCCAAAAAGAACAATTAAATTCTGATAGCTTATAATGTAAATCAGTGATATTTCTTTAACAATATAGCAGATACTTACAAAAACATATAAATATTAATCAATATTAGTTCCATAGCAAGATTTAATGCAATGCAAATACAGTGATGATGGAGAGATAAAAAATAAACGTTCCTCCAAAAACTGGTGGCCATATTTGATATTCACATGAAGTTACTAGTTATTACTGTGAAGGATTAAATATATTAATATTGCTTTTTTTTTTGATTTACTACTACTACTAAAAAAATATTATAGGCTTACAGAACTTAGAAGATTTTTAAATCATATATTCAAACAATAAATAAATTAGAGTTTAAATATATGCTAATACTGCATTTACATTTCACATATATATATATATATATATATATATAAGAATAAACTTATGTATATGTGCAAATATATAAATCAAATTAAGATAATACATAATAATAAAATAGAATCTTTAAAAATGTCAAATTTCAAGTGAATATATATAAATATATACAGTATATATATATTTTGCTATATTCTGTATATCAAGCTATCTCCTGTTAATATGACGTATTAAGGTGATATTCATAAACTGCTTTAAATATGATTTGAAAACACAGAGCTTTGCAAAACTAAGCAGCTTAGTTTTTTTTTATAAAAGCTCTGTAGTTTCAAATCAAATAATGTAACATATGTTTTATTTTTTTGTTCATCTTTTCAGAAAGGTTTAGATTCTAGAGATATTTTAGTTAGAGTGTACTGAATATACTGTAATACAGTAGGATTTGTAAATATTGTCAGTATTAATCTTTAGTTATGTGATCTTTGCCATGTGAGAATTATTTGTGACCGTGGACCACTGAATCATACATATGGGTAATTCTTTTTTAAAATTGATAGTACAATGTTTGTATATGATATGATATAGTACAATTTTTTTTAGATCTGAAACTATTTGAAATTCTGGAATCTCAGGGTGTAAAAAAAATTAAAATAGAGATACATATTATTAATCAAAAATGTAATTTTGATATGTTTACTGTAGGAAATTTACACAATATCTTCATGGATGATTCTTGGCATAATAAAACAACCATTTTGACCCATACAATACCTGTACTACTTAACATTGGTTTTGTGGCCCATTGTCCCTCTTGGCCTCATGTAGGTTCGGCAGCTGGAGCGGCAGGTGGGTGTTAAAGACCTGACTGTGGCTGAAATGGAGGGCAGATTGCGGGAGATGTCCGCCACCACGTTTGACGGCGTCTTTATCTGGCGGATATCAGATTTCACAAAAAAGAGACAAGATGCCATTGCTGGACGGGCGCCTGCCATGTTTTCACCCGGTAAAAACACATTAGTCAGAACAGACTCAGTAACTCTTTCTGATTTGTCAATGATATATTTCAACCAACTTGTTCTTTGGTTTTGTTCAGCATTTTACACGAGTAAGTACGGCTATAAGATGTGCCTGCGGATCTACCTGAACGGAGACGGGACGGGTCGTGGAACGCATCTCTCGCTGTTTTTTGTAGTGATGAGAGGAATGAGTGACGCGCTGCTCAAATGGCCCTTCAACCAGAAGGTGCATCACCATTTTGTTCACTGCTTGTCTTCAGACTAATGCTAATTGTGACCCTGGACCACAAAACCAGTCATAAGAGTCAATAAATAATTGATGTATGGTTTGTTATGATAGGACAATATTTGGCCAAGATACAACTATTTGAAAATGAAATATTTTGACCCATATTTTTGGTTATTGCTACAAATATACCCGAGCTCTTTATGACTGCTTTCGTGCTCCAGGATCATAATTGTTTTAAAGCTGCGATAAGGAGTTTTTATATATTTCAATTGAAAAAATAAACCATATTGTTATTTTTCATGAAAGGTCAATTAAATTTAAATGGGACAAACTTTATAAATTTAGATAAATTTTTACATGTAAAGAAATTAGGATGGAATATATTAATAAGCATAGCATTTATATATAGAGCATGAATAAATAAGCAATTTTTAGATTATCTATTTCCAGACAAATAAATGTTTCTTTGATGAATTCAGGATTTAAATGTTTATACTGCATTTTTTTTCTTATGTATTAACATGACTTTCATTAAAATAACTTTCAACAGTTTAAACTTTTTTAAAATAAGTTATATGAAAATCTACTTTTTTAATAAGTTGATTTCATGCATTTGAAGTTGAAATGATTTGTACAAATTAAAAATAAAAAATTTAAGGCAGCAACTGAACTGAATATTAAAAATTGAAATTGGTGGGAATGGGAAATTTAGGTGAACACAGATTTTTTTGTGAATACATAATATATAGATAAAGAAATTCATTGATTTGTGTATTAATACTGCATATTTGCAATAATAACACAAAGTAAAACTAGTATATTAACAGTATGATTAAAATAAATACTTAAACTGCAATAAATTTTATGTTATAAAAAGATATTCGATTATCTACTTTAATATTACCACACTCGATATAACCTAGCCTAGTTCAAAGTGCATGCATTGTTATGTGTTTGTGAGCTGCAGTGTGTTACACTTCTTCTTCTCTCTAGGTGACGCTGATGCTGCTGGACCAGAGTAACAGAGAGCACATCATCGACGCGTTCCGTCCCGACATCACTTCCTCCTCATTCCAGAGGCCCGTGAGCGAGATGAACATCGCCAGCGGTTGCCCGCTCTTCTGTCCGCTGTCCAAGCTGGAGGGCAAGAACTCATACATACGTGATGATACCATCTTCATCAAAGCCATTGTGGACCTCACTGGCCTTTAGGTTTTCTACTTTCGTACGACATGGTGAGATGCTGCCTCTGACGCGGGATCTGCTTCACCACAGCAGGAGATTTGTTCCATGACGTCTGTTTAGACACACTTCCCTGCATGTGCTAAGCTGTCACAAATGTTGCACTGATGCATAGTTCCAGGAAGAGTCGGTAGAGCGCTATAATAGGGACAAAAGGGTCGTGAAACACTGGAATTGAACGTGAAGTCCGGTCCAGTTACATAGTGTACGTTATAATGCAAAATTTAAAGGAATAGTTCAGAAATTAATATTTGCTGGCCATCCAAGATGAGTTTGTGTCTTCATTAGAGCAGAAGCAGAGAAATGCAGCATCTCATCACTTGCTGAGCAATGGATGCTCCTCAGTGAATGGGTGCCGTGAGTCCAAACAGCTGATAAAAACATCACAATAATGCACACCGCTCCAGTCCATCAGTTAACATCTGGTAAAGAAAAAAACTGCATGTCTGAAAGAAATCGTATCATTTCACTTCAAATGGGGCCTTCATCCATAATATTGCTTTCTTCAGTAAAGCAGTAAAATCAGGAGAGAAATAAGCCAATCCAAATGGGTGGATTTTGACGTGAACTGGTAACAGGACAGGATTTCGTCATTGGAGGAAACATTATTATGAATTATGGACTGGTATTTTGGCCCAAAGCAATTGCGATTTGAAGTTAAAATATCTTTTTATAATGACACAGCTTTTGGCTTCATGAGACATTAACTGATGGACTGGACTGGTGTGGATTACTTGTGTAATGTTTTTATCAGCTGTTTAGACTCTCATTCTAGCGGCACCCATTCACTGCAGAGCTTTCATCGTTGAAAAACCGACGTAATGCTAAACATCTCCAAATCTGTTGCAATGAAGAAACCCTCATCTTCATATTGACTGGCCTGAGGTGGGAGTACATGTTCAGCAACTATTCCTTTAAGCTCTTCAGCACAACATAGGCTTTTTTGCATTTACTGTACTAATTAGTGTAGGTGGAAAATGGATGTAAATTCGGTAAAATGCGCTAAAATTATCAGTAGCTGAATGCATCTTCTAATTAGACAATTTAATAAACAAACACGCCGCTTAGCATTTTTATAAATTGCAATTTGCATGTCAACGACCACGAAAAATAGTCAGCACACGTCATTGCTAAGTGGATAAATTGTGCTCCTGTATTGCTAAACTGTTTTTTTTTGTTTGTTTTTTTGAGGGCTTTAATTGTCACACAGTAAGTATAGTGAGGGTCATGATGGTGGATTTCCTTTAATCTGTGTTTGGATACATCTGTGGAAGATAGTTTGAAGCTTAAGGGTAAAATGGTATAAATCTTACCGTAGGTGTCTGTGAAATATAAACAGTCCGAGGCGGGAGTCCTGTGCACATGAATATTCGAGTTATTACGTTGCATTTTGTATATTTCTAAGAACCGACGACAAGTCTTGTTATTGCTGTTGTACATAGGGAGTATTTCTACAGTGCTACATCGGAGCTTGAGTTTGTAGTGCTTGCCGGCTTCATGGAGTGCGAGTTTGTATTTGATTCCTTTTCGAGTTTTCTCACTGCCAGCGTACGAGGCAGTTGGCGTATTTTCTAGGCTAAACTGAGATGTTTACACAGGACCAAGCATTTGAAAACTTTTGCTACACAATTGTCTTTTATATTCGGCTTTGGGGGTGTAACGAGCTAACCAGAATCCACCGATTTTAAACCAGTTATGACAACTATTGAAACTTCTCTGTGCATGGGAGGCCTCAATCTGCAAATGCACATGATATTTATCGCACACAGTTTACTCATCCAGTGAGTGACGACACCACTGCTGACATACTTTAGAGATAATTAAAATAAATATTAAACATAACGATTATTATTTTATATGATACACTGGTTCTATCCTTAAAAATAAAAGCAGATATCGATATAGTCATACTATATAAGCGATCGATATATGTATCTTTATATATAACCATAAACTCTCAAAATGAGGGATCTTTATACAGTAAATGTATATACAGTTGACATCTATTTTATTATATTTAATGCATATTATTTATATAGCTGTACATGTGCGGTCATGGTGGTTTAAAACTAATTTTAACTTCTTCTTAGTAAATTGTCAGAAATGCAGATTAATTTGTACATGCGATGCCTTGCGATAACCTAAATCACTTGATAGTTCATCTCAAAACTGCAATACTGATAAAGCTCAACTTTAGGGCATTTCTTAAAAGGGACAAAATAAATGATACCAGACATTTAAAAAAAAGATATGTTATACTGTGTTTCTGTGACATTATTTGTGCCAAATATGCATAGTGAAGTGCTGTTAGAGTTATTAGATCTGTCCTTTAATGAAAACGGATTGAATGTATGTTAAACTCAACATGTGCAATGTCATAAAAACACTATTATTTTTCTCTTTAAATTGAGATGTGTGCCAGGTGAGAGAGAATTTTTCCAAGCATATTAAATTGCAAATCATAAACTTACCGATTTGTAGAATTCGTAACTATGGACTGCTGATTCAAAGCATTTTATTACTTTTAAATGAGCGACTTAATTATTCTGGCAAACAAACGTTACTCAATGTTGTATGTACCAAAAAGTAAGCTATAATAATCAATGCCAAACATTCATTTCAAGTTGATTTTGACTGCTCGCTTTTTTCCACTACTTAGAAAGACGTTTTTCCTGTACCTTGATCTTTTTTTATTTTTATCCAAGTATGTTTCTATGTAAGATGCAAAAATGGTCATAAAACATAAAAAAAAAAAATACATTTCACAAACCTTGATCTTGGCTCCGGTTGATATTTTACAATCTCATGTTGTAATGCATAATTGCTGGCTGTTTTAGAAACACATTTCCGAGTGAAAATTAATATATATATAGTTTCTTAATAAATTCTTAAAGAGAATTTAACAGCTAATAATTTAATATTTGTATGATCAATCACATGTATATGCTTTTTAACAATGAACTATACTCTTATTTTCTACTATTATTTTGCAATATTACTCATAATTAAATAGAACATTATTATTTAAAAACACGACTATCTATCTATCTGGACAGGTTAGGAAAAACTACTACACAACATTACAAATGACATTTTATTTCCTATTTTGTTGAAGATCAATTTAGACATTCCAGGAGAAGAGATAAAGTTTAATCAACACTTTTTTAGGGATTATAGATACTGAGGACTCTATGGGGGGAAAGAAAACATTATAAAAATAAATTTCAAAACAAATGATCAACAATACATCAGTACGCAAACTGGCTTGTCATACAATCCTTTCAGAAAACAATCACATTGAAAATTGCTTCTTTCATTTCGAAAACTGACAAAATGCACACGCTTATTCGCAGCATCCTGGCTACTGTGTGTCAGACCTGAGCGTAGGTAAGGAAGACACTGCCTGTTTTTACCAAGCTTATGTAAACCAATCACGGCCGATTATAACACATCAAAGGTCTAAAGAAACAGTTTGTTGGCGTTGACGTGGAAGGCAGAGAAATGTTTCACTCAGGAGATCTAATGGGCTGTTGAAGAGAGATGTGCGGGATTTTGGAGAAAAGAGGTATATTTAAAATTCTATGATCTTTTCCGTCTGCCTTCCAAGTTTCTGAAATTGAGCGGCCGGATCTTCATCTCCGCGAATGGAATCGAATGCTCGTGGCCTTTCCAGTGGAACCAATTGATGCCCTGTGAATTAAAATAGTTTCATTTCATTTAAATGTGTTACAAAGCATTACACTGTTGTATATGAAGGGGTGTAAAGCACTTAAGTGGGGGATCAGTAGCGTTACCAAACGTAAAAACCACATACTTGGACTACATTTTATGGATTATATTTCCATAAATGTTTCTACCGTGTTTATTAATCTTAGTTAATTAACTACTACAGTATTCAAATCAACAAAAATACTTTTAATTTGTTGCATTTTTAGTAATTTTACACGCTTCTGTCATTTCTATTTTTTATTTTGTAATTGTAATTGTAATTGTAATTGTAATTGTAATTGTAATGTCAGTAATTTTACAGTTAAAAAAAAACTTAAGATAAATGTAAATTAGAAACTGAAATAATCCAGTATTTAGATACTTCATAATTAACAAAAATGTTGATTGTTTTTTTTTATGTTAGATGGAACTAACTCTGGAGTTACCATTAAAAATGACTCTTATTTTGTCTCAGTCAATGTTTATTTAAAAATCTTAATTTTAAAATTATCTTAATTAATGGAGCTGAACTATGATGTGTAAATGGAGAATATGAATTACTTTGCTGTGACTGCTGTCTCCATATTTCCCCATCAGGTTGACTCGATGGCAGTTTTTATACCAGAACGCTCCCTTGTAGGACAGGGCACAGTTAGTGACCGCAATGTCATTGTCATTGTCATGGGTGGAGAAGGGCCTGTTCTGGTGATATGACAAGGAATCACCTAAAAAGAGACAAAAAGACAAAATGTTACAAGCTAAATATTATAAAACCTTTGCCATCGTTGTGGATGCAATAGTGGAAATCCCTTAAGAATGCAGCATCATGAAGTATGCTAGAATCAAATGATCTTCATATTTGCATGAGATACTCTTAAAGATAAAGTGATTTTTATCGGCATTGATGGTTCCACAAAGAGCCTTTAACTTCCATTGATCCATTGGAAAATGTTATTTTGATTGTTAAAATGTTCATCAGTCTTTTAGAAATGATCACATCTTTATTTTTTAGAGTGTAAGACAGTGGATAAAAGTGTATACCAAAAGCATAATGTGCCCTAATTTGTAATTCACCTGCGGTACCACTGAATGCACCGATCTGGATCTTGTATCGGGAACGAGAATCTGTGATGTAAAATTTATCGTAGAAGGCAAACACACTCTCCTGTCCGTCACGCAGGTCCACACGCAACTCGTACTGAGCGCTCGAGGTGATTTTGTGAAGATTTGAAAGGCCTTAAAGACAAAGACGTGACATCTCTGTCAGTAAACCCAGATTGGATCCAGTAGATATTAGTGTTAAAGTGGAGTCTCACCGAGCCAGAACTCATCGTTCACATCACCGAATCCTGCGGAGTAGTTTCTCCAGTTCCTGTAGAAATCCAGCTTGCCGCTCTGACGCCGCAGGAACACCTGTGGACACAGACACAATCCTTTACAGGTCAAGTGTGTCAGTTTTGCACCCCGAGCTTAGCGTTAGTCCATGCATTCCCTGGAAACTGACCCATGAAGCCATGAGCTTCAGTAACAGGTGCGACTTACTTTAACTTTCAGTCTACTTAAAACTTGTTTCTGCATATCGACGATCTTGAATTAGCTGTGTTTAAGGATCAAGGTATGGGTTGCACCAGTTGTTTGTAAGTTCAATAGCAAGTCAGTTTAGCCTCACAGCATATATAAGTTAGAACAGCTGATCTGGACTCACCATCCAGCCCCCGCCGTCAGTGCTCATGTCACAGTAAACCTGCACCGGCTGCTTCTCGTCTCCGTTGATGTGGATGGTGTACGGCCCAGAGGACGTCTCTCCGTTCAGCAGAGCTTCTGAGCAGTCCTTGGCGTTCTTGTAACGCACACCAGCTGCACAGAAAACAATCAGACTCAGATAGCAAATATAGATCATCTGACAGCACAATAAAGCAGTAAATAACCATTTATAAACATTGGAGGGTTGTTATTGTCTTTTTATTATTGTACTATTTTTGGTTCATATTATTGATTAAATATTACAAGAACAAAAATAATGATGTACAAAAATGTTATTTTTAGTGCTGTCAAAAGATTAATCATGATTATTTATTAAAAATAAAAGTTTTTATTTACATACTATATGTATGGTTACTGTTTATTTGTTATGTATATACTGTATAAACACAAACATACAGTATATATATATATATATATATATATTATGTAAACAAAAAAAATATTTTGAATGCGATTAATTTGTTTGACAGCACGAGTTATGTAGAATAATTAATTAGTTTTTATTAACCTCTAGTTTTCAAATTTTTTATTTATTTACTTTATTATATTTATTTATTTTAGTTACTTTAATACTATGATTTAAAAATGGCCTTGGAATCTGTTATTATTATGATTTTGAAATAGATTATGGCAGTAAGAATGGTCAGTTTTGATCTGATGGTGTCTCTCAGCTGATCTGTAGTGACCTGTGGTGAAGATGCTGCTGATCTCTGTGCTCCTCTTGTCCTCAGCGACGGCCTGCAGTCTGACCGTGTGTTCGGTGCTGCTTCTCAGCTCAGACAGAGTGTGTGAGGTCACAGACGCATCTAGATTCAGCTCCTGTGTCAACATATAGCACTTATGACCTGAATATCACTAAAAATAACTTACCTTTTAAATAACGGTTTAGAATTAATGTTATGCAACACATATACCACCAGTTTCACAGACAACGCTTAAGCTAGTCCCAGACTAAATAGCATGTTTGAGCTGTCTCAGATGAAAATATCTTGCTCTGACGTATCTTAAAACGTGTCAGTGTCATTGTTCTGTGTTAAGATGCACACCTGAAATATTTTTTTATAAGGCATTTTTGTAAAAGTTGCTTAAATATCTTAATTAAACTAATGCCTTGTCCTGGCTTAAGCTAAGCCCTGTTTGTGAAACCGGGCCATAAAGTTGCAATTGCAATAAAAATAAAGTCATATAAGAATAATGCTATAGTCACAGTTATTTTGACTGTTTGAAAATATCTCTTAAAAAGCTAATTTACAATAATAGTTGTATGTATAATATACATATTAAAATAATAATTATGTTGCAAATATAAATCAGTATAAATATCAATTCCAGATCAGTTTTCACTCACTTTCATCTTGCATCTTATCGACAGTGAACTGCCACAACATAAGTGCTACCTACACAGGTTCACACAGATCTGACACAGACTGGTCTTTCCTCTACAATGAAACAGCTAAATATGGTGACAACTACAACATGAGGTAACCTCTCTTAACAACAGAGTAGTAAAAAAGCAAAACACTTCTGTTGTTCTCCCGGATGTTTACAAGGTCATGGAAGATGTTCTTTGGATTCAGGCTTTAGAAGATTGGAAACAGTTTTTTTTTTCAAAAGTTGCCTAAACAAAGACCCCTTTGTAATGCATTTAGAAAGAATTGTTTATTCTTTGTTTTGGACTTACCTAACAGGAAAATTAAAAGAACAGAGACTGATCCAGGTGTATTTGAAGATTTCACTAAAATATATTAATGTTCTAAAGCTAATATTATATACCTCTTTATATAATAAGCTTTGTGTTTTGAGAAGAAAATGTGTTTCTGAAAAAAGAAATAAAATAACTTAAAACATTATTTCAAGAACAGTTTATATCAGCAAACCTATAAAGGTTCAGTTACACTATCTTTCTTTCTTTTTCAGAATAGAATACCACAGAAACATCTGCTTTTGGTTCTAAAGAATGCCCTTGAAAAACTGTGGTGAACTCATAATCTTCTGTCTTTCTTTCATCAGTTTTCAAAATGAATCCGAATGGCCACCTTTTAAGCTGATCTTCCCAGAACAAGAATACTGGTTGTAAGTTGCATCATTTGCTACTTAAACATTTCAGATACTGTATATGCATTATAGTTTGCATACACCTGCATATTTCCCATTTTAACAGCACAGAACTACTTCTAAGTCAACTACTTAAGTATTTTGTAATGTCAGGAAGGTCACATAACATCTCCAGGTTACGTATGTAACCATGGTTCCTTGAAGGAACGAGACCCTGCTTCTGGAAACGCTACGTGAATGCCTTCTACGTGACACAGTGTCTTGTTCCCTCAAGGAACTATAGTTACATACGTAACCTGGAGACATTCCTTTTCGGGAACTCAAACTGCGTCTGGAAACACTATGGGAACGAGATACCCATGCCGCCAGACTCCATGTCCCTGCCCTGTGAGGTCTTTTAGGTGGACCGACACACACTAATAACTGGTCAGACTTTCTCCACAAGGCTGCCTTGTGAACGTACATGTCCAGTGCTTGCACAGGACACATACAGTTAAACTTTTCGTGATCAGGATCCTGAAAGGGAGGAGGATGAAACACCTGCTCGATCGGGCTTGGTGCGGCGGTAGTAAGGACCTTCGATGTGTTACCCACTCAAGGTTACAGAAAAGTTTTTCGCCAATCCGGGCACAAAGTTTAACTGAGAAGGGGCCACTGAAAGGGCCTTAAGGTCACCTACTCCTCTATTGGCTCGAATGGCGGTTTGCACAGAGCCTCTAGCACCACAGCCAGGTCCCATGTGGGAAAGCGAGAGCGTACTGGTGGTCTCAACCTACTAGCGTACTACTAGAGGGTGTCTACTAACTGTTTTACCATCTATCTGAGATTGGTACACTGATAAGGCTGACACATGCACTTTTAGTGTAGAGTGGGATACCCCTGCAGAGAATCTACCCTGCAGATACTCAAGAACTGTACCAACTGGGCAGTTAACAGGGTCTTGCTGGCAACTTCTACTTCAGGGAGTACACTTTCCTCATTGAGGGAGCTCTAGAATGGAGAATAGTCTCTACCACATCATCTGGGAGACCCTAAGTTGTGCCCTTTCAGGGGCCACACCCACAGCTTCCATAATTTTGGGCGTGGACAGATTCTACAGCAGATTCAGAGAGTGTTTCCAGACGCAGTTTTAGTTCCCAAAAAGGAACTGAGGGTTAGTTCTCTTCCAAGTCTTGGACTATGAGTGAGATAACCCCTACCCTTAAAAGGGTGGGGAAACAATAAAACATCCAACATCTGTAAGACAAATACTTTTAATGTTTCATCAGGCAGACATGAGATATTGAGAAATCTGTGCTGAATCACAGAGCCAATGAACTCAATAAAAAACAACATGTTTATAGTTTGTGCAGTTTCCTAAACTAAAACCCACCAATCTAAATAACAGCAAAGATACATCTGTATCTAGAATGGGTATATTTGTATAAACCAGAAGTCTTTGAGACATAAAAAAGAGAAAAAAAGTTGTTCATAGTATGTGTGTGTTTTTGTGTGTACCCTCAGCCATCGTATGTTGCGGGTGGCGAACACTGGTGGTCTAGGGACTGTAAACGCTGATCTTGCCATGTGTCTTCTTTTGGCTTGGGTCATCTGTTATTTGTGCATCTTTAAAGGAGTCAAGACCACAGGCAAGGTCAGATGATACTCATGCACCTTATCTGCTACTGGATAATCAAGAGTAAACAATTTCATAATTGTACTAATCATAAACAAACACCAAAATCCCATAGACTTACACTAAAGAACCTGGGCCCGGTTTCTCGAAAGCTTCTTATCGCTACGTAGTTCTTAAGTTGTACCTTAAACTCTCTCTTAACATAATGGCGCATTTCCCCAAACGGTCTTACGCTAAGTATCTCTTATATAAGTCACACGTTCGTAAGGTTGGTCTAGACCAACCTTAACTCATTCTTAGCGTAGTTTCAGCT
>JAUCMT010000105.1:27263364-27274590 GCA_032357475.1 Enteromius thamalakanensis
CCCTTGAAAAGATATAATAAAATATTTACAAAAATGTGAGGGGTGTACTCACTTTTGTGAGATACTGTATATATATTCAAAGTTATTTAAAATGAGTTTTGTTAACTAAAACTATTTAAAAAAATTTTTTATTTTCTATTCAAGCTAAGCTCAAATATAAACATTAGAGGAAAACGTTATAAAAAACAAATAATGTATTAAAGTAACTGAACTAGTGGAAATGATAAAAGCACAAAAATATTCATAACATATTACACACAAACACGCAGGTAACTTTTCAAATGACTAACAGACTAATCTTGTGCAAGCACACACGGATGGAAAGCAAATCTATTCAATCCTATTTACACTAATGCTAGTCCCGTTCTAATCAATAGCATGCCATAGACATTGCCTTGCAAAAAAGCATGCTAGTTTTTGATCTGATGATCTGAGAAGTCAAAGCATGCGCTGGTGTACCTGTGGTTACTAGAGTTGTCAGGGCAGCTGTGTTTGTGCCACCAAAGGTGGCGTACAGCTTGATGTGATATCGCGTGTCTCCTCGGAGGCCGGTCAGGACCGTGGAGCGGACACCTCCGGGCAAGGTGCGCCCCGTTGCCTGCGTGGGCAAAGCAGACTCTCTCACCTCGACTATAAAATTATCAAACGCCTTCTCTCCCGTCCGCCAGGAGAGCGACACTTTGTCTGAGGTAATGTTTGAAACAACTAGCCCAGACAAGTCAGGCTCGGCCGCTACAGGAGGGAAAAAGCCAGCCGTGACAATTCATTTAGTGTCTCTTTCTCTGTCGTTCTGTCCATGCTAACTGACTAACTGACAGACAGCCTTGGTTAAGGGGATAGTTCACCCAAAAATCATTCACTCAACCTCATCATGTCACTCAACTAACCAGGATATTTGGCTAACCCAGATTCTTTCAAACAAACATTCTTCCAGTGTCATTAATAGAGTGTTCCTTCAAAGTTATCTGGTCTTTAAATATGTGCAAAATTAAACTGAATTATTTATACAACATTTATGAGCAATAAGAGAATATTCAGCAGTAATATTCTATAACTAATAAATGTAACGGTAGACTTTATATTTTAAACATTGCAAAAGTTTTAATAACTTAATGGATATGTTAACAAAACTCTGTGAGAACAAACGGTAACACTTTAGAATAGGGGTCCAAAATAATGCATTAGTTAAGCATTAATTAATGGTTAATTAAGCAATTAAGCATTAGTTGAGCAAAAACACACTACTAATGAATGATTAAAATGTTAAGTTAATCAGTAATTAGTAGTGTGTTTTTGCTCAACTAATGCTTAATAGTGAACAAATTAACCATTAATTAATGCTTAACTAATGCATTATTTTGGACCCCTATTCTAAAGTGTTACCGAACAAACTGTTTTTTGTTAGCTGGGACACATCTTGTGGACTATGAAAATGAAAATGCTATGAAAACATTATTTCTGAATGTTGAATGAATAAATAAAAAAAATACTTAAAAATTGTTTCTTGGTCATGCAAACATTCAATTTTCTCACTTTGTATTGTTTGAACATTCTCTCAATGTCATTTAAAATTACATTCAAAAGCATAAGATGAATGTGCAACTATTTAAGATACCTAGATATAAGTGTTATCAAAATCCAGTCAAAAAGTTTAAATATGAAAGAAGTACTGTTTTTGTGCTAACGTTTTGAGAATTATTATAGACCATATAACTTTGAATAAACATTCTACTAACAGTACTTGAAGAGAATGTTCTCTATTAGCTATCTGGTTCTTGATGTGAGTAATAGACTTCATTAAGTCGCTGTCACGAAGCTGACTCAACATCTTGAGGCACCAGATTTTAATGTGCACAAGCAGAAGGTAAAAAGTTTCAGGGATTTACGTCTTCAATTGTGCATGTTTCTCACACAAAGCTATCATATGACTTCAGAGTATTTATAGTGCTTGAGACATATGGACCCATTTTAGAGCCATTTGCAACGTACAAAGAAGGGAAATACATACAGGTTTGAAATGACATGAGTAAATGTGAATGTAAATGTTTGGTTGAACTACTGTACTCCTTTAAGGCCTGATTTATCATTTCCAATATAAACAAATGGGGAAATCAGCAAGAAAAGGAGAGAATGGCAGTTACCTGTGGAGGCGACAGCACTGACGGAGTTTGTTCTCCTTCCCTTCATGACTCCAGTGAGGTAAGCTATATAGTCAGTAGTTGGCCGTAGCCCAGTGATTTCATACGACTGTGTGCTTTGTGACAGATTATATTCGACTGGCTCCCGCTGCCAGCTAGAGTCTATAATCTCCAGGATAAACCTCTCAATATCTCCTCTCGTGGCATTCCATGAAATGGAGAAGCTCTCTGATGTAATATTAGAAACATACAGATTGCCAACCATTGGAGCGCTTTCTAAAAGGAGAAACGGTTATTGGAATAACGCAGTTGCAGTCGCTGTACAATATGCATCATTTGCCTTTATATTTCTGTTTAGCTGAGAAACAAATGACAGATTAATTAAAAGAAATATTTGCTTTTCTCCTGTAAGAACTGCTATGAATACTGACTAGTATTATGGATTCAGATTTATAATGCACCTCGACTGTGCTTGCTGGATTAGGTCTGTTTTCCATACCGTGCGTCTGCATGCAAACAGCTCATATTTATTTTTGCATACAAGCATAAAATGCTTTCTTAAGCAAATTAGGTTTCACGATCATGACGTTTGTAATGAATATCGTACTCAGTACAGTAACACAGAAATCGTCTCTAGGTTACTTATCTAACCCTGGTTCCTTGAAGGAGCGAGACGCTGCGTCGTTGAGACGCTATGGGAACACCCTCAGCTTGACGGCTCTAAATCTTATGTGAAATCAGCCAATGATGACATCACTGGCCAGGAAGCATAAAACCACGTGGAATGCTGCCGGCAAACTAGCTCCTGTAGGGAATGCCAAAGGTGTGGTTCCTTCGAGGAACCAGGGTTATATACAGAATCTAGAGAGGGTCCTTTTCAGGACCTCAAGCTGCGTCGATGAGAGGCTAAGGGAACAAGATGCCCACGCCCCCAGACTTTTAAATCCTGCCTAGTGTGTGGTTGTGCACAGCTAAGGCATGAGAATAGAAGAGCCTGGAGTGGCTTGCAAGTCCAGTCCATAAAAACGGACAAATGTGTGAGGGGTGGACCCCTGCTCGCAGGGCCTCTTAGTCAGCCACCCCCGTGTCGAGTGCGCTCTGACTCCTAGCCTCGGCGGGAGACCAGAGGACTCAGATGACATGTTAATGGCATCCACTATCCAACGGCTTAAAGTCTGGTTTGCCGGCAGCATTCCACGTGCTTTTATGCTTTCTGGCCAGTGAAGTCACCCCGCCTATGACATCCCAATTCATCATTGGCTGATTTCAAATACGATTCAGAGCCGTCATGCTGAGGGCGTTCCCATAGTGTCTCATCGACACAGCTCGAGTTCCTGAAGAGGAACATCTAGTTTTCTGTATACTGTATAGATTCTGTGCTTACACACTACAGATGAAGGAGTTCAAAAAGGCCTCACTAAAAAACACAAAAGCAGAACAAATATTAAAAAGGATAGGAAACAATAATGTATTTTTTTATGAATAAATCAGAGACAATTTTGTTGTTTTTGTTCACTGTAGTGTCAAAACAGGTTAACAAGAATTGGTTAGTGCATATGAAGCAATTCACACAAAAGATGCATCTAGATTGGTTTCTATTCTAAATTATTTCAATGTCAATCTTGCATTAATCAATAATCCAAACAATAACATAGAATAATGCCCTATGCTGAGTTTTTTTATGCAGAAAGCAGTCTGTATGAATACCTAATTAATTTAACTGTTTTATTATTAAACGTAATAATCAAATGTAATTATTAGTTAAGTTTTTATCTTTTATTTCACATAATATTGTATTTGATCAAAAATATGATTATAATTTATTTTTAAAAATATATTGTTCGCTAAATAATATTTTTCCTTTTCCTTTACATTATAGCACTGATAATTAAGCAAAATAATCGTTTTGGTTTTAAAAAAGCTTAGATTGTTACTTAAAAATATATTTTTAATTTAAAAGTTTTTAAATAAAATAATTCTATTCTTTTAATTAATTAAAAACGTACAATTTACGAAATAATATTAAAATGAAAAAAAGAATTAAAACATTGAAAAAATCTAAAAAGAAATGTTGTATTTATTTTTATTGGAAAAAATATATATACATTTTCAATAGGTTACCAGCATATAATTTAATCAGCATCAGAGGCCTGTACAACTGAAAACATTTGGCGAAATAATTAAAACCTTAATAGACTTACTTACTTAAATATTAAAGGTTTGACTGACAAAACAGTTTTGGAAGCCTTCACGTGCAAAGTCCTCCAAATCAACAAAAATTTAAATGGACCTTATTTATTCAATGCACATTGTTTCTAAAGTATATTAAATCAAAGGTTGTGTAAAATGATGCAAGTAGATGATGAGATCACAAAGTAAATGAAATCACATGTAAGAGGATGGAATATGTTGCAATCACTGCAGCTCATTAAAACTCACCACAATGCGGTAAATGTGTGAGATGGGTACTGGTGCCATGCATTTGGGGAGTGGGATGAAATGGATGATAGTATAATGGTGGACAGTGATTACGGTTTAACACAAAGCTTTGATTTCAGTGGAAGGAAATAAATGCAAACACAAAATATTCTGTACCCCAACACAATCAACTTTGAGGACAGACCAACACAGTGGCTGGAACAGTAGATGTGACAATCAGTTAGCTTTGTTAAAAGCAGTCATTTCACAACCAACAAATTATGATGGACACCATTAAGTGTTGATCATCATTCTCAACGGCCCCATGCAAAAAAGATTAATTCGAAAATGAAAAGAAACGTTAAAGCGCAGAAGCTCCTGCTTGACACCACAGCTCCAACTAAAAAAAAAAGAGTTGGAAATAGAGAAAAGATGAGAGAAAAAGGGAATAATAGATGTCCCATCCCTTGGGAAAAAGAGGGGCACTTAATTGCACTAAATTTGCACTTATATTTTTTTTTAACTATTAATAACAATAATAATCCATACTTGAAGATACTATAATATTAATAAGATATTAATGTATTTAGAATAATTAAATACTTTACTTAGTGTCAAATTAAAAGCATACATACATAAACTAATTAAATAAATAATACTTTTTATTATGAAAACATATTCCTATGAATTACTATAGTTAATAGTTAATAAAATAAAGTGCTTAAATCTTAGGTTTAAGAGTATTTTAAATATGTAAAAAAAAAAAAGATACGATAATAAGATTTAAAACTACGGTTCTAAATTCTAAATATAGTGATTATGTAAAAATGAAAACAAGATATAAAAATGAAAACATTACATTCAGTTTGCCCTGAAGTATATTTTAATAAGCACTGTTTTAAAAGTCTTCTAAAGTGCACCTCTTTTTCAGCAGGGATATCCAAGTAAGCAGAGGTACCTGTAGCTGCTTGAGTGTAGATCGATCCCAGGATCGAGCCCTGATGCACTCCGTATAATGTAATTATATAGGACGTGTCGGGACTGAGCCCAGACATCCATAAACTACGTGCATCACCAGAAACCGAAAGGTTCTGTCTTTCTGGACCTGCTGCATTTGCCACTTCAATCACAAAACTGTCAAAGGCAGAGCCATCCTCAATGGTCCAGGACACATTGAAGCTATCCCAAGATACATCAGACACACTCAGACTGCCAATCTGCGGCCTTTGCTCCTCTGACAGACAAAGAAATCAGACATGAGTTATTGTCACTGAAATTAATTACATTTGCATAATGAAATGAGCTGAACTTGCCAGTGCCGCTGGCTTAACGTAATGACAGATAAAACCGTTAATACATGGAATGAAATTATATGAATGAAGACATGAGGCAAAGAGAGACGGTATTCATTCATGTTTAGAAATAATCATTCAGAATGATCAGATAAAACATTATATTAATTGTCTCATGCTATAATCCCAAGAAAAGGCTTCTCATGAAAAGTGTTTTGTGTCGCTAGAGGTACTGAGATAACATTTCTCAGTTAATAGCTAAAATGTTCAGTTAAAATGAATTTGATTAAACAATATTTGATGTTTAATACACACTACAGTTCAAAACTAAGCTAAAATATTTTTTTTTTCTAAAAACATTTATCACTTTTGTTCAGTTCAACAGTTAAGTCAATTATACCTTAAAAAACCTTAAATATCGATCTATTTATCTACAGTATATATACAAAAACATTTTCCAATAAAACGAAATATTCATACAGTCTAAATTCAAAATAATAACTGCAAAAGTATTAAGATTGAGTATGAGTGTATATAACCTGGTCTCATAAAAATATGTACCTCTGTGCACTTTTTGTGCAACACCGTGTTTAGGTGCCTTACTGCACGTTTTTCAAAGAGAAATGTCCACTGAGTGGCGTTAAAAACACAGGTTCAATACTTATTGTGTCAGTTCAGAATTGAAATATCAATGGACTGGTGCTTAAAGTTAATGCTCTGTCATGTTGGAATCATATCCTACTCCAAATCCAGCACTAAACCTCCCTGATAGTGTTAACAAATGCAAAACTGCAAAACGCATTTGTTGATGCAACTGTGCCATTTCAAATTCTTCTTACACAGATTTTGTTTTGTCAAACCATAATTACAAGGGATTTGAACCGGAGCTCCTCGTCTCTCAAGTACATCTCTGTACTCTTTGATCTACCCAACAAACCTACCGTCTATGAAAACCCATAGATATGAAGCTGGACATGTGTGATGCTAACATTCAAAAGCATCAGTTCTTCCAGTCTATTAATATTGTTTTGAAGTTGTAACATTATATCCTTCAAGTATTTGTTCGAAAATTACACTTCATTAATTACAACTCTGTTAATCTGTGTGAAAAGAAATATAAAAGGTGTCAGAGTTTTACTGCCTCTAGTGTTCATTTATTTTGGAAACTGCAGTGATATGTACTCATTGGTACGTATTTTGTGTCTTGCAAAAAATTGCACCAAGGTACTGTATGTCTAAGCCATGAGACCAGCTAGGTTTCCATTCTACTGGACTGCTTTTATTATAGCAAGTCACGAAAGTCCACATAAACCAGTTTTTCAAGCAAACAAGGTGGGATTTCTTGCTGTGGATCCAAAAATCATTTAAACTAACTAAATAAACTGGACTGTGACTTGGATTTGCATTAAACGCTGTAGTGTAAAAATACTATTTTTCTACCAACCGTCTTTTGCCTGCAGAATTGCTCCCAAGATGGTGGGATAACTTTACTTTTTAAGAATGACTTTGAATGAACGAATATATGAATGGCATTTGTATTATTATGAATATTGGCGTTATGGCGGATGACAGATGCCTGTGGTTTCTGAAGCTCATGTCCATGTACCTGTCTTGATGTGAACACTGACTGGTTGGGATTTCCCGCCCTCCTTCATTCCATATAATGTGATCTCATAAATCGTGTCAGGGTTCAGCCCGTCTACATGGACCTGCCTGGCTTCTCCAGACACTTCAATAACATGGTCTTTTGACTTATTTGATGTTGAGTTCAACTCAACGATGAAGCTATAGAAGGCTCCTTCAGGAGCCGACCAAGACAGCCTCAAACTTTTCCTGCTCACGTCGGAGACGTTTAGGTCACCCGGAGGCCCTTGATTCGGGCCCTCGAGTTCATCACCTGAGGCTTCAGCCTTAAAATCCTCTGTTAAAAGAGTGGAGGTAGGCACTGAGGGCTGAACCTCCTTATGGAGGCTTGGTAGCATTGTTGAAACACTTTTGAAGGTCAAAGCAACAACGTCAGGAGAGGTAGACTTTGGTGCTATAGAGGAAAGTATTCATTATGTTTAAGGTCAGAGACTAAAAAAGACAAGACAAAATTAGCAGAGATTTACCTGTAAAAACAAGAGGATAAATAATCGTTATCTAACTGCACAATTAAAATAGGACTATGTAAACTTTAATCTACAATTAATCTCCTGTTCATCCTGGGAAGTTGTTTTCTGATTTGCATGATAAATAACAGCAAATTAATTTCTTCTGAAATATCAAAAGTAAACTTTATAGTTGTTGTTATATATTATGATGGTTAATTGTATTCTAACTGTAGTGCCATGAGGGACACCGAGGTTTGAGTTACACTACATGCAACGTAACTCAGTTCACATGCAAATAATGTTACCACTTATTCCCTTCTACATACATGTATCTGAAAACATCTGACATTAATGACTATGAGCCATTAATTGCTGAAGTTTCCAAGTAGTCCACTAGAGTGGAAGTACATGGGATGCTTCAGGCTGATGGATAATCCATGCAGACCTCTAGATGTTTTGAGGAAAGGACATGCATGAAGCCGATATTAAAAGTTTTAACAAGTCACAAACCTTATCGGCCTGTCATGCATTTTTTACTACACAGTTTAGTTGGTTAAGAGGATTAATAATTTTAACCACTGCAAAAACTTGTGGATCGTGGATATGTTTTCCTGACCCAAAAAATATAAAATACTGGAAAAAAGAGGCAAAAAATATTAGCAAAAACAGAATTGAAGTTTAATGTCTCAACCACTATTTGACTTATGGAAGTCCAAGACGCCTCTGCATGGCATTTTTAGGCATTAAAATGTAAAACATGAATTTATATAAATATTTTAATACATAATATTTAAAAGAAAAATCAATTCAATCAATCAGTAAATATTTGTCTCAGGTATTTATGTAAAAAATTATTAAAACATATTTTAAATAAATATAAAATATCGCTGTTTACTTCTATGCACTGGTATATTTGGAAATGTTAAATGTCATTTGTCCTTGTATTAATTTATTTAAAAAATCTCTTGCATTAAGCAAATTTAATCGATACATTAACTGTTAAAATGATAGCTTCTCTTATTGAAAAACAAAACAAAACAAATACTGTACTGTATACTGTAAAAAAAAAATAAATAAATAAATAAATTGTTGTAGTTGTATCACCCAGCCCAAGTATGCATCCATATCCTAATGGATCATCATGCATCATCATGCACGTCTTTGTGCTCTACCATATGACAAATGGGAGCAGCTGCATATTATATGTCATGCAAAACTTGTGTTATTGCATTCTCAAAATTATGAGATCCACAAAAAAAAAAACATTTACATTTCTTAAAGTTGCAACGGCGCTAAATCAAACAGATGCCATGAAACCCAGAAGAAAGTTTATACCTGTAACTGCTACTGCTTCTAGTAGTGAAGATCTTTGGTTATTGGATATTCCATAAAGCCTTACTTGGTACTCCGTAGAAGCCTTTAGGCCACGGATTTGAGTGTTGTCTACCTCCCCATGGAGATGAACCTCCTCCTTCCATTTCCCTGAGAAATCTTTTAGTTCTACAGTGTAACTATCAAAGCCAACGAGTTTATTTGACTCCCACGCAAGACCAAATCCTTCGGATGTGACATTAGACACGGTCAAGGTGCCAGTGGGATCCTCGTATCCGTCCCCAGAGAACGGCATCTCTGAGTTGTCGAGAGACACAAAGCTAATGACATTGTCATCGGTGCCTTTGGCTGAACCGAGCTCAGGAAATGTGTTCGCTAGATAAAAAGTGAAAGATGCTACAAGAAAAAGACAAAAACACATGACACTTGGGAAACGACATGATAACACAAATCCCAAATTGTTCTTCATTCAAGACCAATTATGACTGAATATCATCTTCTAGATGGTTTTCTTGGTTCATCAGCAAAAGGCCTCACACTGTTCCATCCACCAGGTGCAACACAAGAGTTCACCAATGGATGCTCTGCAGTGAATGGGCGCCGTCTCTCATTCTGACGGCACCCATTCGCTGCTGATGTAATGCTATCCAAGAAACAATGCTACTTGAAGAAACAAACTCATCCACATCATGGATGGCCTGAGGTTGAGGACATTTTCATATAACATGCTTTAATGCGTTTGTGCATTGCACTGGAGAGGTGGAGAAAACAAATTATTTTTTTTTTTTGCAGTGTGCAATTGAATGCATTGCAGTGCAGAACGAATTACATTCTGACAGATGTGTTTATTTTCACGTGCCAGTGTTTCAGATCTAAAACTGATGATTTTTCATGGATATTTGAGGGAAAATGCATATAAAAGTTAGTTATGATCAATTTCACAACACAATCTTTGTTGTCCACATCTGAAAACATAACACTGACATTATCATTTTGGACAAATGCAAAGAAAATAAGCTCTAAAATAGGAATCGCTCACCTGTGGAGGCGGTGATGGTGGCAGGAGCACTTCTCCTCCGCCCGCGTTCTGCCACGAGGGTGACGGTGTAGCGCATGCCAGGGCTCAGGCCACTCAGGGTGTAGCTGGTTGCGGTAGCAGGCAGCTCCACTTCTTCCTGTCGGCCGTCGGCAGAGACGAACGCTAGCTTGTAAGTGGAGATCTTGGCCCTGGGCCTCTTCCAGACCAGTTCCAGGGTGGTTTCGGTGGAGTCTCGCACTTCCAGGTCTCGCGGCGGATCCAGATCTGTGTGGGGTTGAAAATGACAGCACAAAAGACACATTCATGCCAGGAAACTGTGATGGAAGAGAATGAAATCAAAAAGACTGAAGAGATAAAGACTGGTCTGTCACCATCTATTCACTGTCATGTCGCTCAAAACCTGTGTCTTTTTTATGAGGTTTTTGGAGACTTTTTGTGGTGCTTCATATAATGAATTTGAGTCAGATGTTGTCAAGCTAACTCTGGCACAGTTTGTGTGTGTAGCTGATCTCACCGGTCAGTGCGTTGGTGGTCGCTGGCTCACTCTCTCTTTCATTCTGAATGGCTGTGACTCCAATGCCATACTCCGTTCCAGGCTTTAGGCCTACAGCACACAAAATCGTTAATCCAACAGATGAAACAAGATTGAGGTCCCTGCAGAGCAAATGTGGGCGTTTCTCAATTTCTGGGCATTTTCAAACCGCTGGGTGTTTCTCAATCATGCAATCAAAATGATCCCCTGACCTAACCCAACCCCTAAACCTCCCTCACTATGATGTTAGCCAATCAGCAACATGGTGTAAAAACGCCCCGATGTGGTAACTCCCATTACAGTTGCTGCAGAGACCTATACTTGGATGAAACACTAAACTGATGCAATTTCAAGCAGGGGACGAGGGGAACATTTCTGTATT
>JAUCMT010000105.1:27278526-27291268 GCA_032357475.1 Enteromius thamalakanensis
ATTTTTTGAGAGACTGTTTTTACGAGCCTGAGTTTTTTACGCGCTCTGTTTGCCCTGCCCTGTTGCAAATAAAGATTCTTTGTTCTTCACCCGCACTTGAATCCCGCCTGTGTCCCTGACATGCTTAAAGTCAACTCCAATAGTCTAAATTTATACCGACATTACTAAAAGCCATGATATGACAAAGAAAACGTGTCATGCATCTAAATTTTATTTGTTTCCTAAATGCTGGTGGCATTGAACAGTACAGCATTGAAAGTGAGCAATAAGTTCAAACATCTGGGATTTCTGGAGCACCATTAAAGTGAGTCTTAATAGAGACTTTATGGTTCAAGGATAGTTTTTTTAATGGCTCCTTAAATGAGTGTATGAGCTCATGGCCGCCTGCAGCTCTGACTCAAATGGAGAAAATGCCCCTTCACATCATTATAATGAACAGTGATTAAATGACCCATTACTCTGTTTTAAATATGAGAGAGAGGCTCTGAAACAAGCTGCATGACCATATAACCCTGGCACCTAGGTGTGAACATCTTACCGCTGTAAATCTATCGACCTAAAGGTTGACCAGCTGGTACAGAGATACATTTTTACTATTAGTTTTACTGTCAGTTATTAAACTTATAGTTTTATTAAAGTATTTAGCATCTAGGGTATTTCAACACTTTTCTTGCACTTAGCTTTATAGCACTTCATGAAACAGCTCTGAATTGCTTCCACGTCCTGGGAAGATGGCTTTTATGAAGTTAATGAAACTGACCTAAATTCCAAGGCACCAAAAATGTAGTAAATTGTTGTATTTTCTGTCTCAAATGCTTGCAGTCTTTCGGCAGTCTGACGAGCAAAATAACTAAAATATATATCCAATATTGATTAGGTCATAATTATTAAAATTAACAAATAATTAACAAACAAAAAAAAAGTTAGAAAAAAAAAACTGTAATAACTTTAAAACACTCTAACACACCATAAAATTAATTAAAAAAAAAATGATTTATTCAAAAATAATAATAATTAAAAAAAAAACTACATAATAAAACCTCCAAAATTCATATTTTTCCTTTAAACAGTTGAAAAACATGAAAAAAAAATCTGACAAATTTGTCTTTTGCCATTCAGTAGAAATTATCTTGTTTTTCAAGAATTCTGTTTTGTACTGGAGAAAACAAAGACTCATTAAGAATGTATTATTGCATCATAGGCTGTTATTGGCTGATGCAATCTGACAATAGACAACCCATTCTCAATCACATTCATATATTGTGTTAAATCCATTTAATCCAAAAAATCGTATTTTTTGTGTCATTATGTTTATGTAATGTCATGAAAAATGTGCAGCAGAATCTACAGACGCATCTGAATTCTCTCATTTTGTGCCTATATAAGAGCCTTCAACATCAACTAACCGTGTTACGGAAGATGAGCTCCCAGCCGTCGAAGGGGAAGTTCAGCTGGTCCCACAAAACCTCCACAGACGTATCACTGATGGATTTAAACTTCAGGCCCTCAGGCTGTGGTAGATCTGCAGGGAAAGAGCACAGTGTATTATGATATTCACTAAAGTTTACATGTATAAGCATTAGTCAGTGTCTGAATATGAGAGCGTTACCTGTGCAAATGTGTAGTGGCTTGGTGAGCTAGTTTCTAATGCTGTTTGGACAGATTTACATACGCAATGTAAGATAGCACATGCATATGCAATCATTGTCCGAGTCTGATTTTTCATAAAATCACACCTTAAGATGTGTAACTTAGTAGTTCATGAAAGATGGTTCTAGATGTTGTCTATAATATGAGAACTTTGATTGAACACATGATTGCTTTGAATAAAGGAAAAGTGTTTAGGAAAACTTTTGGGTGACTAATGACACTGAAAATACAAAAAAAGGCAGCAACATAAATAATAAAATGTGACAGAAATATTGTAGAATTTAAAATGTATAATTATGAAAAATGACAATATAAAAATATGACTATTTTGATATTAAAGTGATGAGAATTGATGTAAAATAATTAATTTAATAATAATTTTAACTAATGAATAACTAATAATGGCTAATATTCTATTGATGGTTTATAAATACTATCATGATGCTAAAACATTTTATCATTTGTAATTTAGAATTCTACAATATTTATACATAAATGTGAACTATACAGTAATTATACAGTACTAACAATAAACAGTAAGAATGAGGCTATTTTGATATTATAGTAATAAGAACTACAGGAAATGCTGAATTGTCATAATAATAATAATAAAATAACTAATGAAATAATAAAAAAAACATAAAAAAATAATCTTAAAGAAATCCTAAAACTTAATAATAATATTTATTATGATAATAACAAAAAATCTAAATTATAATTATCTTAATGATCTCATAATTTTCTTTTCATTCCTTAAAATGATTTGTTTTAGAGTGAATTAAGACTCATTTTCTTGACAGATTTCAGAAGATGTGTGAGGCTGATCATGTAAACATACACGTGGACACTCTGGCACTGACAGGAACGCTCTTCTTGTTGTTGAGGATGGCATAGACATTGATGAGATACTCTATTCCCGGCTCCAGCTCAGAGACGGTAGCAGATGTACTATCTCCAGGCACGCGGAAATCCAGCTGCAGGCCGCCCGGTGACGTAGGGACATACGTCACCAAATACTCCGTCACCAGCATCTCGTTCCTCCACGTGAGGTTCACCTTCTCCGTGCTCACATCCGTGACAGTCAGTTCTTCCGGTGGTGAGACTGGGAAAGATATTAAGGGTCATTTACGTCACAGATGTTGAGAGAACGAACCGTTTTGGTGCCAAGTAGTAGGAAAATTGTCCATGTCTCAGCTGCGGTGGCTGGGAAACAACCCATCGAACTGCAAAGAGCTTAGAATCAAGCTACACTGACTAAATTAACTTTGGTTTCTTATTAATGGCAGTTTTTGGACCTTTTGACATGATTTTAATCGTTGACCTTCGCTGACCTTCACCACTAATGGTCCTCTATATAAACCTAATGGATTTCACAGGCACACATGGTGTGAGTTTACTGTCAAAAAATCTGCATGTTCAGCACTTCTCTGTGCAGTACGGTGGATATAAAACAGTTTGCAAGTACTGTAGTAGATTTTAGATTGTAGTAGAATGAAACAACAATGAAACAATGAAAGCAGTTACAATTTAAAATGACAGTTTTCTATGTGAATAAGCTTTAAAATGTAATGTATTGCTGTGATGCAAAGCTGAACTTTAATCACGTTGATCTATGAACATGTTGCATATTGTAAAATCAGGTTCTGCAGTGTACTATATATCATCAGCAAGAGTCTTAAGGGGTGCGTTTATGTTGCTATGAAATCTTTTGATGCCTGAGTTGTATGGGAAAGTGTATAAACATTCTGCATAACATTTTAGTTTGTAATTCATTGGAAGAATGGTTTAGAAAAACATGAGGGCAACAAAAGTTTATTTCTGGCTGAACTATCCCTCTAATTTGCAACCATAAAAGTAAAGAAATGCCAATCATCTGGCTAACACTTAAAAAAAAGTGTTTGCATCACCAGTACTACAGTAAGTAAGTAAAATATGAAAATATAAACGAATTTAAAATATGAATATATATAGTAGGCTGTATAAATTGTAATATACTTAGTATAGTATATAAATGACTTCAATTACCTTCTGAGCAATCCTCGCCAACGTGGCCTTCATCGCACATGCAGCGGCCATCCACACACTGTCCTGCATCATTGCAGTCATTTGGACAGCTTCTTTCTCCACAGGCATCTCCAACGAATCCTTTGTCGCACACACATTTCCCCTTGACGCAGCGACCGCGATTATTGCAGTTACCAGGACATACGGGAACGGAGCAATCCAGGCCCTCAAAACCCTCCTGGCAAACACATTGTCCATCCACGCAGCGTCCGCGACCGAGACAGTCGTTGGGACACTTCCTCTGACTGCAGTCCTCTCCAATGAAGCCTTCGTCGCAAACACACTGTCCCGCGACGCAACGTCCACGGTTCAGGCAGTTGCTCGGGCAGCTCAACTCACTGCAGTCTTTGCCAGTGAAGTCCGCAAAGCAGACGCACTTCCCGTCCAAGCACTGGCCCCGGCCGTAGCAGTTTGATGGACATGTTTTGATGCTGCAGTCCTCTCCACCGAATCCCTCTTCGCAAACGCACTGCCCGTTAACACATCGCCCTCGGTTATTGCAATCATTAGGGCAGCTAAACTCCGAGCAATCATGGCCCTGGAAACCGACGTCGCATTCGCAACGCCCATCGATGCAGCGCCCTCTACCATTGCAATTATTTGGACAGGAGAGCTTCGCGCAGTCCTCTCCATAATAACCTGTTTCACAAATGCACACACCATTGAAACAGCGCCCTCTTTGGTTGCAGTTATTCGGACAGGTCAGGTCGGAACAATCCTCTCCGGAGTAGCCAGCAGTGCATACGCAACGGCCATCGATGCAAAAACCTCGTCCCGAGCAGTCGTTTGGACAAGCAACCGTGCCACAGTCCTCTCCAGTGAAGCCTTTGTCACAATAACACGTCCCGTTGTCGCATCGCCCACGGTCATAGCAGTCATTTGGGCAGATGAGCTCCGAGCAATCGAATCCGGTCCAGGGTTCATCGCAGACACACTCACTATCAATGCAGCGACCGCGTCCCAAACAGTTGTTGAGGCAGTCCGTCTCTGTGCAATCGTCTCCAGAGAAGCCTTCGCTGCAAACACACGCTCCGTTAACGCAACGGCCATTTTCGCCACAGTCGACCGGACAGCTCTCCATGCTGCAGTCCTCGCCCGTGAAGCCATCGAAACACTCGCACTTTCCGTTAACACAGCGGCCCTGATCGCTGCAGTCTCCGGGACAATCATGAATGGTGCAGTTGGGGCCCTTCCATCCGGGCTCACAGATGCAGCCGCAAGTGTCCGAGCTGAAGTTTCCTCGGCCGCTGCAGTAGGGCTTTGTTCCTATAGCACCTACACAGTCAGGAGACACATGTAAGAAACTAAACATGCGATTTACTTGGAAAGTGGGATTTACAATATTATGGAAACATCTCAATTACCAAGCTAGTCAAATATCGTTTGCGAAGGAAAGGGTCATGACCCTCCTGCTGTACCAAGTTTTGCCTATTTTATTTTATTTTTTTTTCAGGTTTACTTGACAGGCTTTTCGTAACACTTCATCACCTCTGACACAGACCCTTCTTAAAAGTATACTACTGATTGGGCTTTATTGCATTCTTAATGCACAAAAAGATATACATATATTATATTGTTTACACGTGAATAAATCAGCATTTCTTTGTTTCTGCATATTAAACTTGAATTATTTTAACATTGAAAGATCTTAAAAATGTGACTGCCTGTAACATTGTCAGACATTCCACCCATGTGAATCTCAAAGTGTGTTTAAAGCGAACACATACCTGTGGCCTGAGCGCTGCAGCAGGTGCTTTCTGTGGCGCATTGCTCTCTGAGTGTTGACAGCTCGCCCTCCAACATCTCCAGCCGGTTTAGGAGCTCCTTCAGGTCCGGCAGTCCCTCTGTACAGCCACACGCCTGCTTGGGGATGTTGATGCGGTGGGTGAAGACGATCTGATTACTGCTGTCCAGTGTGTGGTCTGTTACTTCCAAGCCAGATGGAGCATCCTTCTGTTCAAGTTCTGAACCAGCGGGAGAGTCCAGATCCACCGAGCATAAAGAGCTGCCGGGAACTTTGATGTTGTAGACGTGGTTAAAAACGACTGGTTGAGAAGAGGTCGGAAGGGTCACATTGTGTATGCCGGGAATGGTCAGAGCTTCCCGTCGGTGTCTGATCAGCTTTTTTACCAGGCCGGCATGATTTAGAGTTATCAGGGTTGCCAAAACCAAACAGCTGAATGTCAGGCCTCCTGGACCCATGTTTCTGCACTAATGGATGCTTGTCTTGGCAAGAAGGCCTGCCTGGTGAGTCAAAGTGCTGCTGTCTCTGAAAAAGCAAACACACACAACATAGAATAAAAAGAAAGAAAGAAAGAAAGAAAGAAAGAAAGAAAGAAAGAAAGAAAAAAAAAGAAAAAGATGTCACTGTCATTTGCAAGAATAAAAAAATGCTGAATTTTGTGAAACCCATTCAAAACACCATAATTTCAGACATAACTGTGGTAATTATTCATTTTAAATTAGTTTTTCATTTCCTTTTATTTTAATTTCAGTAAAATTTAAATTATATATATATATATGTGTCTATGCCTGTTTTAAAGGCATGGAATTCATTAAATGTTTTTTTAAACAACCTAATTAAGCATTTTGTGAGGGGCAGAGTGACTTATCTATTGTAAAAAAACTGCAAAAATGCATAAACTGAGCACATGCCAGTCTTTACCAGTCATTGAACCAAATTTATAGCCACTACATCTTTCAGGACTTAGGACTATTGATCATCACTTCCTCCTTATTGTTAAATCATAACGTTTTTTTTTTTTATTTCTCCGAGACACTCTGCCAGATTCCTAAAAATATAGTCCAGTTTTGTCGTTGAGCATATGAATAAATTCTGCCTTTCCCGTCTGCACATTTGATCTGGGATGACTTCATATCTGGACATGGAGCTGTGTAATTTGTGGAGTGTGGATGGGGGCCAGAGTCTCGGTCTCCTCCACAGCGTGGGAACGCTCATCTGAAGCTGCTTCTGGATGTCCGTGCTGCCTCCACATGTCTCAGATGTCTGAGCGTGTGCGATGCGGGAGACTGCAGGACCTCAGAGCGATTCAAAAGAGATATCACCGCCTACACGAGTGTGGCCACAGGGACTTCCTGTCTCTGCTGCGTGCGTGAGTGGCACTTCCAAACGTGGAGGAAACCAAATGCGAAAGCCATTTATTTTCGCCCAGCCGTTAGATGATAAGCATTATGCCACAAGTCGGGGGGTTGGAAAAACATGCACTGCATCGTCTAGAAAAGAAAAACTAGATTGACACTATAATGACATGTAAGTGACAGTCACAGGCCATCTTTGTTATCAGCTTATGAATAACTTTCCTGGAGTTTTTTTTTTTTTTGCATTTGCATCTGCATAATTTGAGTAGCCTATAATGAGATGCTTGGAGTCAAATGACTTTAATCATGACAAGACCTGCTCATTTCAATTATGGCCACACTTTCTGTTGCATATGTTTGCATAGAATAGAATAGAATAGAATAGAACCGGTGCTGCAAGCAACATTTTTTGGAATAGCACACATACCATCTGTCAGATATCAGTGAAATATTGCAAGTGTCATGAGAATCACACCTGCGTCTGTGACACATCTATGCAAACATACACACACTCACTCAAAGAAGCAGTTAGGAAACTAGCCAATCAGAAGGGCTACATTTACTCAAGCATTTTAAAATAGCTATCAACCAGGATGGTTGTTAATTTATAATAAATACAATTATTTAAAACATGACCAAGCTAATGTTTGGTCTGTATTTTGTTCTGAACCTTTAAAAAATATAATTCTTTGAGTACAATTATCTATAAAAAGGTATAATACCTTTATCATGCATTACACATGAAAACTTTAATATTTTACAAAGTTTTTGTTTCTGATAGATGTCAAAGAGAAATAAAGTAATTAATACAGTCATTTTAAATTATTACAATTTAAAAAAAAATCAATATGAATATATTTTAATCCTGTGATAAAAGTTGAATTTTCAGCATCATTGCTTCAGTGTCATGTGATCCTTCAGAAATCATTCTAATATACTGATTTGCTAAAAACTGTGATTATTTTTTATTGTATTTTTTTTCTCTCGTCGTTCTGTAACAAATTGCAAGCTGGCGATCTCTCTTCTGTGGATACACGACTCGCAGCAGGAATAAATTCAAAGGACATTTATTAAAACAAACAAGGAAGAAGCAGAACGCAGACGAACAGAGATAACATCAACGACGAACAATGATGCAGGACTCGGGGCGTGAATTTATACAAAACTAATCAACAGAAAATGCGGGTCACCTGGACAAACACGGCTGGCAGGGAGTGAACACTAATGATGGGGCGGAGACATAAACGAAGGAAATACATGAGGATACAGAAGGTAAACACAAGCACATGGACAGCAAACATACACAGAGACACAGCAAAACCACAGACACATGAAAACATCCACAGAGCAGACGTCTATGGCGTGACACCATCATTGCAGTGCATAGTATGTGAATAAACCTTTGTGCCCATAGATGTCAAGGCTTACAGACTGAATGAAAATCTGAATCTGATATTTGCGTTTGCTGACTCTGTAATGATCAATGGTTCATTTAATACTCAAATAAATCCTTATTTTATAGGTGTCCACACAAATGCTTCTCATAAAAGACAGACAATGTTCCTTTCTAATCATTAAGTCAGACTAATAATCTAAACAATCTAACAGTCTAGAAATCAAGTCAAATGAAAAACATTAAAACAGCATGTAAAACATTTTTATTGAAGGCAGACATTAATAAAGGCAGCACACCTAGTTAACAAAGCAGTGGAGCAAACCACACCGAGCGTCAGATATCCACGGGATCTCGCTCACACAGCAGACAGTTGTGTTGTCACAGGTGCATTGTACATGTGCTTCTCGTTTATATGGCTGCTGGTTAAATGAGCACCATCAGTGGCTGGAAATTGTAATAAAATGGAACAGCAGGAGAATATTATTAGATTCTTGTCCACAATTTTGTTGCAAGCTTTCATTTTTAAAATCTTAGTTAATTGATTAAAAACTAGTCTACAGGTTTAAAATGGTAATGTATATAAATACGTGTATATTTATTGTCAGAATATAGTTTGGAATAATTGGATTTTCTGAAAGTATAAGAAGTTTCTTACGTTTAGCAGGGCCGCATGTCTTTGATAAATAATTTAGTAAATAGAACAATATTGTGAAATATTATTACAATTTAGTTTCCGTTGCAAATATATTCTTTGTGCAATTTATTATGGTGATGGCAAGCTGAATTTTCAGCATAATTACTCACATTATGATACTTTAGAAATCATTCTAATATACTGATTTGCTGCTATGATTTCGTATTATACAGACACATAGACATGTGCAAGCATTTTACATTATACACTGTAAATTGAAAACAGAAGTTTCAGTGTAGCATGAGAAAATTCAATGTGTCCATTTATGAATCCTTTTCATGTGACAGTTTTTTTTATTTCTTTTAACACTTTGCCAGCTTCATAAAAATCCTTGAAATGAAATGCATGCAATCTGAAAATGACAGCCTTTAAAATGCATTAAGAGTGTATTCATTACCAAACAGAAAAGAACAACCAGACATTAAAATGCGATAAAAAGCATTTAGAGTTTGATGCAAATATGACAACAAAAATATGACATTAAAAAAAGAAACAAGTTGCTGTTGTTAGGGCCTTTGCTAGGCCTTTTTTTAAGAAAACAAGAAGAATTAAAATAGAGAGTGCACGGGTCAAGTCAACCAATAGATCAGATAGAGAGTGCTGGAGTTAGAGGGTCAAATAAATAAAAAAAAAATAGTTTTTAGCTATTTCTTAAAGATGGCTGAAGAATCAGCTGCTTGGATTGAGTAAATTGAATAAATATAACTTGCATTTTTTAGAATATAACAATAAAGGTTCCTCGTGAAATAATTCTATTAACACTGTTAAAAGAAAGTACAAAAAATTACTAAATTATTTGCATATACTGTACCATGAGATCAACAAGCAGGCACGTGCACACATAGACATCAAAGGGGGCTTCAGCAAATAATCAGTAGTAGTGATGGGATTTATGGCTCTTTGACGGGATCCGGATCTTTGCGATCCGTTCCTTTCAAAGAGCGTTCAAAAGAACTCTTTTGGCTCTTTTTAAATATTTAGTCAGTTTTAAGAAGCCAGCTTGGAGGTCATCTCAATATATCCCGGGAATATTCACTGGGATGCATGATGATGTAAGATTTGTAGTCAAATAATTAAAACCACAAAAAAATGGTTATTTATGAACCACTAATTATTTTGTATACTACAAATAGATGTAGTTTTGCGTTGCGATTACGCAATGACGTCATAACGCAAAGTAATATGTTAATAAGAACCTATTTATTGTGCATCTGGATGTAATGTTTTAATATAATACACGGCGCCTCAGAGAGTAGAGACATGACGGGGTTACACTTGTCAGATACTATGTGATGACGTCACTGATATGCAAATTAGTGCGTGACATCATCTGGCAACATTTAGCTACTTTTCGGGGCGGGTTTATAGGAAATATTTGGCAACACTGGTGCTGTTAGGCAGTAACCCTCCCCCTATAACTGTTCTGTCTTGTGGAGGAGCGAATTTGTGTGTATCTGTGTGAAACACTCATAGGAAGAAAAGAAAGACAGAAAGAACGGCTCCCACCCAGCCGCGACTCGAATCCCATCGTTCATGTTTATGAGCCGTACATAAGAATCGGTTAGTTCGCGAACGTCACAACTCTAATAATCAGTTAGTGAAATTGTGCATTGCTACAGTTGTATGGCTTGGTATTTACAGCTTGATGTAAAAAATAAGTAAATGAAAAAGTTTACTAACTGCACGGTTCATCCACTGGTTCCAGCCTGGTGTTACTGTAAGTGCTTTGCAACAACACTGACATGGGAACGATCCAATTTATAGATCTCCTAACCTGTGACCTTTGGGTTTCCAGTCAAGACCTTTAACCTCATCCTCACACTTTGAAGTGTCCACTCAACCCTTCCAAGTTTTTTACATTCCTTCAAACCCTAACAAGGGTCGACCCTACAGCCCGTAAAGTTCTGTTGTAAGCGATGCTCGAGACTAATGCAAAAAGGATCTTCACCTTGAAAGATGAGTTCATGAGGTCGTATTCTCAGCATGCGCACAATAAAATTGAAATACCGGCCAGTGTTTGGGTCGCTACGCTAGGGTCGGGAACAAAGGTATGAATTCAGTGTAGATCTATTACAGTTCCTCCAAGGATCTTTTAAAACAGTAGGATGTGATCATATAAACCTGAGATTGAGTTTCACAGGTTATCTTCCTACATCTGGAAAAAGTTTCTGGAAAATAAGTTGTGTTGCTAATGATAATCGGGCTAAAGTTCACTGCACATTTGCTTTGCTACTTGTGACTAGGACTGGTGATGTGGTGTATATACCACATAACAGAAATCACTTAGGCTGCATATGATCAGCAATACCATGAATGACATCAAATTTACAGGGCTTACTGTAGTCTAAGCCAGGAATAAGCGGTAGATCAATTAGGACATGTAAGTAATTTTTATAAAACGTGCTTAGAAAAAAACATCACCGGTGTGCATCTTGAGACAAGAGAAAGTCACTGATATATTTTAAGATCATTCAGTGCAAGATTATTTACAGTAGTTAAGTTAGTTACTGTACATCATACAGTAGTTAAGACATTAAGAATGTTGATTTAGGTCATAGTTATGAATTTTGGTCTAAGACTATCCTAAATTAGACTTAATTGATTTAATAATTTAGACTTATCTCATATTTATGTATCATCATTTTAACGACAATTTAAATTTTGTCACAATTAATTTATCTCATAATTTACACTTGAGTAATACACTGTTTGACATTTTTTTAAATTTATTTATTTTTTCATAATTTAGACTTTTATTTTCATGAATATGACAGTGTCTCATTTGCCTTTTTATCTTATGATTTAGTGCCTCAGAATTTGACTGGCATAATTTAGACTTTTTATTGTATAATTATGAGTATCTATCATAATTTTGATTTTTTTATTTTAGTATTATGATTTATTACTTCAGAATTTTGAATATCATAACTTTACAGATTTCTGCCATGAATGAGTTGTTATCAAAATACAGACGTCTCATAATTAATTAGCATCTCAGAATTTTGACTGAAAGTGTAGACGTTTTTTTTTTTTATCTCATAATGGGTTTTTATCAAAATTTAGACATACAGTATTATATAATTCTAACTTTTTCTCTCGTAATAATGAGCTTCTATCATAATTTAGATTTTTATCTCATAATTAGGATTTAGTATCTCAATTTTGACTTTTTGACATTTATACTGTCATAATTCAGATTTTTTTATAACATGAATTAGACTTATTTTATTACTCAGACTTTTAATGTCATATTTTTTTATATCATGATTTAGCATTTTAATGTGATAATTTGAGATGAAAGAGATGTCTCTACTTTAACTTCTTATGTCATGATTGTGAATTGAATTGAACTTTTTGACATAATTGTGCTGATTCCGGCTTTTAATGTCATAATTTATACTTTTTATCTCGTAATGTCATCAAATTACCTTTTCTGCTCATAATTATAATAGTATCTTATGACTTCTATATCACACCAATTTACCAAAGCATTACTTTTTCTTATGTGGCAAAAATAATTGCTATGTAAAATAAAATGAGCACATTTATGTCATATTAATTACAGTCTCCATATAATACATATAATCTATATATACTTAAAACTGTCCACCTCTTGTCACTCAATCACAAAAACAACCAAGCATGTTGTAAAGACATTGAGGAATAAATAGGCTACGCATTTAAAAATATTATAAAGGGAAATCCTACGGTGGCCGAGAGAGCTCAACGCGCTGCAATTAAAAAATAACGCATGCAAACAGAAAAAAAATGGCTGCATCTTTAAAATAACGAATGCAAACAGAAAAAAAACGGCTGCAACTTTAAAATAACGAATGCAA
>JAUCMT010000105.1:27295009-27305098 GCA_032357475.1 Enteromius thamalakanensis
TTCTGGAAGGAGTGTAGATTGGTAGCAGTGAGTTGAGGTAAGCGGGAGCCGAGCCGGTGATTGTTCCATATGCAAGCAGATTTTGCACACATACCGCTTAGAATTAAGGCCAAAAAGTTCTATCTTGGTCTCATCAGACCAGGGAATCTTAGGACCATATGATATCTCAGTTTTTCTTTTTTAATAAATCTGCAAAAATTTCAACAAGTCTGTTTTTCTGTCAATATGGGGTGCTTTGTGTACATTAAAGAGGGGAAAAATTGAACTTAAATGATTTAAGCATATGGCTGCAATATAACAAAGAGAGAAAAATTGAAGGGGGTCTGAATACTTTTCCTATCCACTGTATATAGATCTATTATAGAACTGCAATACTGTTGCAAGTTGTTATATCAGAATAATTCTGGATGGAAATATACTGTATTGTCCTGTGAATCAATGCTTTCCTCATTAAGACAACCTCCAGAAATCTCCAATTTCACTGACCGGCTGAACACTTCCAGAACGTTTTCAGTGATGAGGAAACCATCAGAGCACTGCCCCAACGTGACACTTTCCTTTAAGTAAGTGAGAAGTTTGACAGTGAAACGGATACACCAGACATGAATTCTCTCGTCTTCAGTGGGCGCTTACCAAAGCCAATGAGTGATTCTCACACACAAAAAAAAGCCTGGAAGTGATCCATCAGCACCAGGCCATCTGCACTACAGCCATATGCGACTCAGACCTGTCTGTCTATACTACATGAGATTTATGGGAAGTAGGCGCTTATATCAAAGATTACTCATGGGAACAGAGACCCTAGAACACAGTGTATAACTGGTTTGCTGTGCAGCTGCTCGGACCAGATCACTGTAGACATCCATTTTATTCAGCAACACCTGAATGTACTTGACAAGAATGAAAAGCTGCACTTGGACATGGTTTAGATTCCTTTAGTTTCTATGCTTGCATCAAATGGAAAGACTTGTTGACACCTTAAATGTTCAGAACCGTGTGCTTCTCACATTGTTTTAGCAGTATGCAGCATACACAACACAATCTCACGAGCAATTCGTACATATTCGTACGAGGTGCCAAACTTGTGCCAATGCGTACTAATTCGTACGACCTCACTCGTACGATTTTGTACGATTTAAAAACCACGTGATGGGTAGGTTTAGGGGCGGGGTTGTGTTTAGGTCATTCGTACAAATTCATACGAATTGGCATCTTGTAAAATACGTACGATTTACAATAAATTGTATGTATTCGTACGAGTGAGGTCGTACAAATTCGTACGAATTAGCCACCTCTTAAAATATGTACGAATTGCCGTGAGATCAGGTTGGCATATTACAAATTATGCATGTTTTTTTGCATGTACAAAAAAGCGCAAAATGTGTGTATTTACCCAGAGCACACTGTGTAGATTAGTGTTTAACAAAATGCAATGTTTAACTGATAAACCAGATTTGCATTATTTGTCTTATTTATATATATATATATAAAATAGGCCTATATAAATTAAATATAAAAGATAAATACATAATATTTTTCTTGCACACACACATATATATATATATATATATATATGCATGTGTGAGTATTTATACAGATAATAAATACTCAGACATACATTATCTAAACTAAATGCAAAATTTTGCCTTGACAACTATTTGAAAACAAATATTTTATTCCAGTTAACATATATATACATATATATGTTCTAAGAGAGTAATTAGTGTAGTAATCGAAGTACACAGTAGAAGATGTAATTACTAGCTAATTAATAACCTTTTTAGAGACAACGCATATAGTCCTTTAAATGATACTGCAAAATATACCACCACATTCTGATTTTCTTCAATTCACAATTTCTCGTTATTTTTCACACTCTGACAATCGATTCAAACACAATCTGGAATAAATGAATTGACCATTATCATACAATGGCAGATTGGTCTACCAAGAAACATCCCTCTAATTTCACACTCATGCAATGTTCTTTTACTCTTTCTTAAATGAAGCCCTGAGGCCTGGGTCGGTCTCTCTCCAGCTGTCCTGACAGACCCAGACACTTTCTACTCTCTCTTTCTCTCCGTTCCCATCATTCCTTCCACACCATCAGAGGAGGAGCCGCTCGTAGCAGAGGTATCATAAACCCCTGTCAGTCGCTGACCTCCAACAATTTATGCCCTTTGATTTCAGCTGGATGGAGAAGAGGGCTTGACTCTTTCCTCAGGTCTTAAACCTCAATGGCCCCACTGTGCTCACCTGATGCACTTCCATAAAGCTGCAGTTAAAACTGCCAGGGTGAAGAAAAAGACCATCTGGGTTTTAGCAGGAGCTTCAGAACATTCAAATGAAGTACAATAATTCATCCCGAATACATTCTGCATTACCATACAGAGTGATGACTTGTAAACCACAAAAATACCACACATTTGCATTTAATAGTGTGGTAGAAGTCAAAACCCCATGTATTGTCATTCATGAGGCCACTGAGCATCATCAAAACAATTTTCTACTTTCCGCTATCAGAAAATACTGCACATTTCCTCATATAAAGGCATCTGTTGTTTCAATAATAAATTCTTTGTTCCAAAATCAGGCAACTACTTTTTAAAAACCATATAAGGAAGTGATATGAAATGCTCTAAAACACAACAATGCAAAACAACATGAGAGACCTGTGTCTATGATATTTACTTCTCCAATGACAAATCTAGTCTGAATTAGAAGAAATACACATCCAGCACTGCTTAAAAGCCAAAACAGTTAGTGGATTGCATGGAAGCCGTTTGGTCCCTGAATAAAAAAAAAAAAGATATTGCAACTTTTGATGTTGCAATTCTGACATATTATCGAGCAATTGTGAGTTATAAAATCAGAAATGTGACTTTATATTGTGGAATTCTAACTTAATGGCTCACAATTTTGATTTAATAACTCACCATTCTGACATTTTGGCTTCACAGGATGTTAGCTGATGAACTTGAGTGGTGTGCATTATTGTGATGTTTTTATCAGCTGTTTGGACTCTCGTTCTGACGGCACCCATTCACTGCAGACGATCCACCCCTGGGCAAGTGATTCAATGCTACATTTCTCAGAATCTGTTCCCATGCGGAAACAAACTGAAGAATTTTTTTTATTTATTTTTGTATGAACTGTACTTTATAAACACTTTCTATGTAGACAGATCACTGGGGTACCACCACCACCCATTTTATTGTCTCCTGGCCAAAAATCACCAAGCACTCTATTCTTCAACACACCATGCAATTTGAAGAATCACTCATATCCGTAACAAACAGTACAGGAGGAGTTGTACACTACAGTTTAACACAGAGTTAAAAAAAAATCAGTGAGTATAAGCTATAATAATAATGATTTGCTAAACCAAAAGCCACACATTAAATAGTAATGGTCTGTTTATACACCTGAACCTCAGAAATCACAATGCCTGGAGTCTTTCCCTTAAATACATACACACAGAGCAGCTGCTTCCCACAGATCATTCTCTTCTTTTGACACTGACAATGTCATTTTCACGATGTTCACTCATGTCATACAGGCTACAGGCACAGACTGAAAGATGGGTACATGACTTTTCCAGGTGATATCAAAGTAAGACACCGCACTAGTTTCTGCCTTTCATCAGTCTGTCAGTGTCTCTCACACGAACATGCTAACTGCATGAAGACCATGCCTTAATACCTCATATATACTAACGCATTTAATCTCTATATGTGCAAACATATTCATTGATGAAATATTCAAAAGCATCGATGTATATACAAATTTGCTAAAATAAAATTAGACATTTAAAAATAAACGAATAATGCATTTTATATGTATTCATATCATATCACAGTCAAATCATTTGGGTGTCATTTTAATTTCTTTTAATAATTTAATTACTATTTTAATAATGAAAAAGTTTTATACGAAATTTCTGAAACAAATTTGATACAACAAGTAACGGAGAACTCTGAGAAATACATTTCTTCTCTGGGTTCCAAAAATAATTATATCTCTTTAATGTCTCAATTGTTTCTCCAAGACAACAAGGAGATTAAATGGAGAGCAAATTGAGTCTGGTGCTTCTGTTAAAGTATCAGAGGAGATCTTAAAACCTCAGACTTGCCAAGAACCTTCCAAGTCTGCATTAAAAAAAAAAATGTTTGTTTTAACTCTTTGTGATAAGAAACATCTGAGACAAAGCTGATACTAAAAATAATTCAATTATCTCAATTAAATAGAATGTTTAGGATATTTCTAGGTTCAACTACATTGGGAAGAAAATAAAAATTAGATTTCTTCAAGGACATAGATGTTTCTCAGAGATGGGAATGAGCTTACACCAGTAGTTGATTAAATAAAAAGTCTGCAATCAAAGGTCAGGGTTTATTTTTTGGAGAATTTCTAATAGAAACAATTGAGACAAAGTTGATACTTCAAATAAACAAGAACTTAATGGAGTCTCCTCAGTTGAAGCTTTGAGAAATAAATTTTTCCAGCACAATGTCCCAACCGTTTCACCAAGACAGGAATAAGATCACACAGAGAGCAAAAGGAGTCTCCTCCTACTCATGAGAATAAGAACCTGATTCTCACATGTGTCTCCTGTTGTTTCAGAAGAGATCTGTACTGAGACTTTCCAAGAAAGTCTGCAATTAAAAACAAATGTGCTTTATACAATATAAATGGTTTGATAACAACTTCAAAAAGCAAAGAGCTGAATAGTTATTTTTTATCTAGCTTCCAACACATATAAATGGGATGTCTTTAATGTCTCTTTTGTTTCTCTTAAAAAGCACTGAAATTAAGCGGAGAGCATTCTCCTGCTTCTCCAGACAAAAACAGTCCATCGATCTCACATGTGTCCTGTAGTTTCAGAAAAGATTTTTATATCTCAGACCTGCCAAGAAAGCAAAGTTTCTTAGAGAGTTAAACTTCTGTACGATCAGCATGATGGGCATTCTTTGGAGAAACATCTAAGACAAGGTTGATGCTTAAAATAACCAATAATCTCTTTAACTGAACCTTTAAAAAACAATACTAAATTCCTAAGTTTCAATACATCTAGTAAAAAATCTCTTCAATGTTTCCCCGAGACAGCAATGAGTTCAAAAGGAGAGCCAAAGGAGCCTTATAAGAAATATAACCTAGTCATTTCACATGCATCTCAGATCTTAATGTCTCAGACTGTGCTCAGACCTGCCAAGAAATCAAAGTCTGTAATCTCAAAATTAACTTCATTAAAACAGTGCAGGAACATATAAGGATAATGTTAATACCAAAAGTAGTGAAAGAGTGAAAGCAAAGTCCAAAAAGAAGCATTGCATCCAAAAGAAGAATAAACGAGTTAAATTATAAATGGGAAGAAGTAGATAAAGATACCTGTGGTGATGAGTGGAGCTTCCAGCGGCTCCCTGCAGCCGAGCAAATCAGGTGCAGAAGACACGAATCAAACAACAGCGACGAGGTGAGGACCTCAGCTTCCGACTGTCTCCGTCTCTCCACGTGCTGGAAGATCTGAGAGCGTCTGTGATGTATTCCACGCACCCGTCCGTCCACCCGCCCGCCGAGCCTCTGGGCTGAAGTGTGCGAGAAGGAAGAGAGGATAAAAGCACTACACCTCTTTAATATGAGAGATTTCAGTCAGAGTGCTGAGAATTTCAAGGACTGCCCTTAAATAGCCTTTCCACGAACTCATACACGTTCTCTCTCTCACTCTCTTTCTCTCTCTCTTTCTCGTCCTGTTCATCCCTCCTACTGCTTTGAGGTGTTGAGATGCCTACACACTTAGCATATATTACCCATACTCTCTTCTCCCTGGAGCCAAAACATACGCCTATACATCCAAGTTCAAGAGAGTTTCTACAGAGACATAAGAGCAAACAGAATATTTAATAATCCTACTGTTTTTATCTGAGTGTGCTGTGGAGATATGCACAGAAACGTAAAGAGGATGAACTAGAAAACAGAAACTGTATGAAGCATATGGGGAGTCGCACACCAGCAGCACAACTGTCTTAGAGCGAATTAAAATTATTTCTGAAGAATCAAGTGACCATTACTGTTACTGATTTAATCAAATAAATGCAGCATTGGTGCATTTATAAATAAAATAAATAAATATGCAAATACAAATAAAAATACAAAAAATCAGCAAAAATATTTATTAAAAAAAGTTTTTTTTCAGAATGCATGCATTAAATTGTTCAAAAGTGACAGAAAAGACATTTATAATATTTGTATCTCAAATAAATGCTGTTCTTTTGAAGTTTATTTATCAAAGAATCCTGAAAAATAAATTGGTTTCGTAAAAAAGTCAATATTATACTATTAAGAAAGTTTCTTTCAATCAGCATATATTAGAATGATAATTGAAAGTTTATACACTCTGAGAAATAAAGGTACTAAGGGTGTACTCACACTAGGCACAGTTGCCGTGAACCGGACCCGGTCGATACGCTTACGTCATTATAGTGTGACAATTTTAGGATAAACAGGAAGAGCAGCGCTCTTGCTGACTGCAATGGAGTCCATCGCTTTATTTACTTTGTGGATGGTAATTTTTAGTTGTTTGGTCCGAGTGATCCACAGCCTATTTGAAATATGGTCAAAGAGAAAACAGTTGTTTTACATTGTAATAGTATCTCACAGTATTTCTGCTTTTTGCAATTAATAAATGCAGTCTTTTTGAGCATTAGAATCATACAAATGTTTGAATTGAGTATCTAAGACATTCATGATCTACTATTTTTCGGCGGGCACCAAACCCAGCTTGGCGTTCGGATCGGATGCAAATGCTAGATAAGGACTGCAGCTGGATGCGAGCCCTCAAAAAAGCTTATTAAGAGGATGCTGGACGGGTCAGCAGGTTGTAGCAAACACTGAACATTATCAAGTACAAAAATAGAGTAATGGTAAAGTAAAATGACGAGATTATATTTATGGTCCTTCAAATGCAGAGATGGTCTCTGTAGTAAAGATGACGATGATCACTGGAAATCAGTGGTCCCCAACTAAGCAAGCCAGAGGCGACAGCGGCAAAACCCCACGTGGGGTTAGTGGGTTGGAAAAGAAAGCAAGCAAAACAATATAAACATATATGATGGGCGGGCGTCAGAACATCAGCAGATTAATGATGGCTGTCTCTTGGGAGGCATTAGACAAAGGGGGTTTTTAAATAGCAGGAGAATAAGGACCTCTGCGGAGGTATGAGGAGGAGGGTGGGGTAGCTATGGAATGGGGTGCCTCTAAGGGAGGTGGGGGTGAAACCTCTGTGGAGGTCTGGGCCTATGCAGAGATGGGATAGAAGAGAAAAGCCCTCAGTGGAGGTAGGGGGATGGGGGTGCCACTTACGGAGGCAGGGCAGAAACCTCGGCAGAGGTACGAGGACCTCTACAGAGATGGAATAGAAGAGAAAACCCCCCAGCAGAGGTAGGGGGATGGGGGTGCCTCTAACGGAGGCGGGGGGGCCCGTAATGGAGGTGGTAAACCTCCATAAGGTGGGATAGAAGAGAGAAAGACCTCTGCGGAGGTAAAGGGTTTGGGATTCCTCTGTGGAGGCGGGACAGGGAAATAGTTAAACAGTTCCAGTCAGTAAATAATATATGTTCCATTTCGGACAACCATTGCTAAATAAATCATTGACCATGGGGAAGTGAAAGAAAAATGGGTGCTGGCGTCATGGATAAGCGTCTTGCGTATGATGTCATATGGCGGTGATGGCTAGATCCGTGCTGCCTTGCGATTGGGAAGCTGCAACGTTGGGCTTTGTTTTGCTTCTGGGGCTGAGGAAAATGGTGGCGGGCTGGCAAGTGGTGAGTAATGTGGATTCTTTCACTTGGATTGCTTTGGCGGGGGGTAAGCAGGATGAGATCTAAGAGCGCACAGGCATGCAGCTTCGGTTAGAAAGACACTGCTCCCATGGGAAATCCAGCTGGCTGGCTGAAAGGGGAGCTGGGACAGTTGTTGTGAGCCGTGTTGTTACAGGAGCAATTTGTTAAAAGGCAGGCTTGAGGGATCGCACCCTCGTGGAGGTAGTGTTAGGCAGACGAGTCAAAGTAAGACGTTGTGTTGGTAGGATGAGTCTTTGGTCGTGTGATTCCGAACAATGCGCAAAAGGCGAGGTGCGGAAGGAAGGAGAGCGGGGCTATTTACAGAGGGTAGCAGGAGATTTGATTCAGCAGGTATAATGAGGAGATTGATTAGGGGATGCGGTGCCAGCTGTGATTAATCGTCCGCTGCTCTGCTCGAAACTAGTTTATTTGCAAAAACTTCACTTATTTTTAACTCATTGAAAACCAACTAGCCAAACAGATTTAATGCCCATGCATGAAAAAAAATTATTTCCCAACATAGCAGCATGAAGACACAAACCAGATCTTGGGACCAGAAGCCAGGGACATTTTCTGAGCTTACTTACAGCTAGATGTACAAGCACAGAAGTACATAAGAGGTTGTGTTGAGATGCTTTTATCGACTGATGGCAGTAATTATCAAATGCAGGCCAACACTTTCACTTCCAATTCTAACAGGCTTGGAAAATGACTGAAAGAGACATTTTACGTTAGTTTACTATTTATCTGAACAGATGCCACTGCACATGACATTATAACCATCATATAACATCAACAAGCACTACTTTCTGGTCAATCAGCCACCTGTTTGTAATTATCACTTTAAATGCTCTCCATTTATCCATTACAAAGTATTTCCACATTGCTTAAATGACAATCATGGTGATGTTTAGTGCACTATTATGCTGTTTCTTCAGAAAGAGTGCTGAACTCACACATGCAGCTTAAACTCTTTCCTCATTCACAGATGCCCAGAGGGTCAGCTTCGTAAAGAGTTTTGTATCAGATATTTTCTTATCTATATGGTTCATTTGCATGTTAACTGTATTCAACACTTAATCTAAATGCAAGCTGATATTTCGATGTGTTAATCAAAGCCATATGGCATCGCAGTGCATGAAGAATTTCACTAAAAACATGGGACTTTTCTTTCCACAAATAGAAGTTGAAACTCAACGCAGCCGACCAACTTAAAAAAAAACAAACATCTGCTTGTTTGCAAAAAATAAATAAAAAATGATGGTGAATTCATAAATATCAATATATCTTTCGATCATAGGAAAAAAAACGAAAAGTAGTCAGAAAAAAGTAGTATGTTATAGTTAAAATGTATTGATAAAATATATTATAATATAAATAAATAAATAAAATAAGTAGAATTTCTGTCACTGTTGTAGTAATGCCTGACAAATGTGTTAAACTACATTTCCTGCAACAGTTAATGCTTTAAACAAAAGTGATGGGAGGTTAGTGGAAAATATCAAACTCGTGTGATAGTTGTCAGCATGAGTCAATTTTTTTCTCCATGAAGTTAGGTCTTGAAGGCGTGTATAACATGTGCGCAGGGTGAGTTGGTTTGGTTCTGTTTCAGCTTGTTATCATTGTTTGCCAATTACATCACACTGTCTCACCAAATAAAACCAAAATCGCCCACACCGCATGACAACAGCATTACCTTACTTTTCCATGAAGAATCTGTTGCCCCAAAAAAAAAAAAAAAAAAAAAGGGAATTGAAAGCTGAAATAAAACAAATATTAGTTAAAAACATAAAGGTAAATATGTTGTAAATAAAACCAAGGTTATTGGAGTATAATTGGAGTAAAAAAAATTTTTTTTTTCTAATTCAAAATGTGTGAAAACTGAAATTTACTAAGTTTTTGCTATTTTATACTGTTTTCTAAATTTATACAGTTTTCCCCCCATTGTTTCTATAGTACTTTTTGAACTGGTAGCGAAATAAGTTAAAGTACTATAATTAAAATAAAGCTAAATTAATAGAAAAATAAAAGCTAAATATAAATACTAAATATTAATAAAAGGCAACATTTAAAAGTGACAAAAGCTTAACAATTCTAAAAGTCAAAAAAAAAAAGGCATAATAATAAAAAAATAAATAAATGTAGTTATAAACCAATTTCGAGAGAAAGCGTGGTTGAAACACAACCCAGCTGTTAGCAATCAGCTAATGATCTCCGCCTATATCGTTAGCCAACCAGACAAGCAAAAACC
>JAUCMT010000105.1:27305198-27327235 GCA_032357475.1 Enteromius thamalakanensis
CTCATGATTGTAAAGCGCTTTGGGGTGTATGACCATACATGATAAAGCGCTATATAAGTGCGATATTCATTCATTCACTATAAATAAGCCAGATTCCTTCCCTTCAGTATCTCGCTTTTGCAAAACCCTCCCCGTCTCCTCCATACTGTCCTAATGGGGAGCACGCAGGGTTCGAGCCAACCGCGAGCCTGGCCCTAAGCTAGGGCTATCGTTACTAGGGCTCAAGGATCTCCGAACCCCCGGCTCGCCCCCTACAGCACGCCAAACTCGCTTTATTTTGCTATCATTGTTGAAAAAGCGCAAACTCTTGAAATATATAGATACAGAACCACTCACTGTGCAGTAACACACTAAGGTCGCATGAGATAAAATTAGTTAAAGGGATCATATCATGCGATTTCAAGGTTTCCTTTCTCTTTGAAAGTGTTAGAAGGTGTACAGATTAGTTACAGACAAGTTAAAGTTGCAAAGATTACAGTTTCAAAACCAAAGAGATACCCACACACACACACACAACATGGCTCATTTAAGCACACCCCCACTTTTCTACATCACAGAGTGGGCTTATTTTATAGTTTCCACAAAGAAAGAAGGTGGAGCTATTATTCTGGCTGTAGTGTCGCTGTGGGCGCCATGTTCTGGAGACGCTGTGTGTCTCCAGAACAAGTCAAACTACTTTGTAGTGTTAAGTCTATGCTGGCTGTGCACAGAGACTATGGGGCAATTCTTACTGTCTGGTGCTTCTGACTCAAAACCTTTAATTAAGTTACTTTTTCTAGTTAAAAGAACCTGCTACTTACTATTCAAACATGATTTTTTAGCAGTGAAGAGGAGAAACAATAATGTTTTTTTGCACATAAACACATCGCATTAAACCAAATACACAAATTAATGTTCTTTCTAAGAAACAACATATGACTTTTTGAAAGATCCCACACAAATTAACTGTGAGACTATAATCGCACAGACCTCACCATAACCTCATTATAAAGTTCAGTCCATAAACACATCTAATTAATAGCAATATTAAAATGAAGACACGCTTGGGTTTCTTTCTCATTTCTCTCATTAACCCATGAACATACTTAGCATATCAGTTCCTAACCTTTCAAAGCTGGAGCACTTGAATGTCTGGAAGTGATATCATCGTTTCTAAAGAAGCTAAAATAAACATGGAAATTCTCCAACTAGACCGTCACGGGAAAACCGATCCAATACAACATGTGTTATGTACACAAAGCCACAAATATCTGCTGAGGTCAACATGAAGAAGTGAGTCAACTGAATTTGTCTTAAAGCACATTTCAGTGCATGCTATTATAAACATCACAAGCAACAACTTGCTGCTGTTTCACTGGGGAAATAAATCACATTACAGAAATAAAAACGCAAAAGCTTAATCTGAAATGCAACAAGATATGCCTAGTTAGGTACAGTCTAAATATTTATCAGAGTGAGAACATCAGAACAGTAAGCACCTGTTGAGCCCATCTGGACACAAATGACACAAGGTTTCTATTAATCACCCTGACATGAGGAGCTCCGGATGAACATGGCGGGTCATTGATAGGTTAGATGAGAGATCGGAAATTAGGTTCAATGCAATGTGCTTCACTTATGTAGCTTGTAACCCGATGTTCGGATCTCATCACAAACTTGTGGCACACAGATTAGAAGCATTTTGCATGTAACTGTAACAGGAGAATTAAAGTGCCACCAAGGATGTATTTGTTTGTTAAAAAACACATACAGAAAAATATTAATATTGAGAAATATGTTTACTCATTAAAATAAGTGTTTCTGAATACTGTAAAATGTAATGAATTTCTGTGATCAAATCTGAATTTTCAGCTTCACTGCTCCAGGTTTCAGTCTCACATACTCTTCCAGAAATCATTTTAATATGCCGACTTACTGCTCAAGAAACATTTCTAATTATTATCAATGCTAAAAACGGTTGCGAATGCCGTGATTTTTTATTTATAAATTTTTTTTTGTTATGAATAGAAAGCCTTTATTTTGTAACATCACTTTTGATTAATGTAATGGATTCTTTAATGTTTATGCATTTCTTCAAATTCACTCTTCCACAATTCAGGATGTTTAAAGGCTATTAAATAGACTAGAAAAATTACAAATTGCATCTTCAGATGAAAAATTAAGAATGTTTTTTTCTGAGAATCTGGACAAAAAAGCATTTAAGATTATTTATTTATTTATTTATTTTCACTTTATTGTCACTTTTAATCTATTTGTGGTCAATATCAAATGATATTGACCACAAGCGTATCTATCCATCCATTATTTAAATAGCACTAAAACTACCGGAAAAATAAAACAAATTAAAATAATAAAAAGGTTACACAACACACAACAGCCTAAAAGGACAACTAATCAGCTATTCAGATATTTGCTAACATTAATTTTCCATGAAATCATAAGCCAAAAAGGAAAGTCATTTGAGAGGCCGAGCAAAAAATTACATTTGGATGGAAGCTTATGAAAAATATGCATTAAATGCACTGGCGTATGAATCATTTGAAATAAAAGGTGTATAAAGAATAGTGTTGATTCAGGATTCATTATGGCTTTAAGTTACTCTTTTTTTGAAACTCAACATGACCATTCAAAGATGAATACAATGCATATCATGTGGTATATCAAATTTAAACAAGGTTTTATAAGTGGCAGAGGTACAAGTCTGTATGTCTTTCAACAGTGTAACCAACAAGTGTATGATGGAGAATGGATGAGGTAAATGTCACCACATGCTCAAATACCAAGTCAACAGGTACATAAATATGATTCAAGAATCCAGTGTGGAATAGCTTATTTTGCCATAAAAAGCACATAAAATGTGTCTGCTGATTATAATGAAGTCCTATAAAGAGTCACTGAAGACTGCTAGAGATTTAACAAACGTCACACTGCAGACATACAGCAGAGCTGTCATGCTCAGCATAAACATGAACAAATATGGGATTTCAGCCACGGTACCTTCCAAATCAGTCAGCATGTGGAGAGAGATGGATCCAAACACACCCTCTGACGCTCGCTGGCCTGAGATGGAGGTCTGAGTCAGAGAATCAGCCTTAAAAACAACCAGATACAGCAAACAAAATGTTGTGTGATTGTCATGAGCCATTCCAGGCCATTGGAAAGAACATTTGTCCATTAGATCATATACATTTTTTTCTTCCTAGATGGCAAAGTGGCTCAATCATGAAAGACAAGCAAAATTAGTTTGTGTACACCCCTTATGAAACTATTCATGTGTAAAATGTTCTGTTGGTTCTTGTGAATATCTTACAAATGACGAAGTCGTTTGATTATCAGTCTGTATTAAAAGAAAAATCTCTCAATTACAGATTCAGAAAATATCAGATTTGCCAAGATACTAAGTCAGCAATCAAAACAATCTGACTAGTCGTGTAATTTATATACATCAGCTATTCACTCATTTCTGTCTATTATATGTTTATGCATCTAAAGGAATTTTAAATGAAGCATCTGAGACTATGCTGATTCTTTAATATGAAAACTTCTGGAGCTATGAAGAACAACACTTAAGCACCATTTCGCTAAAATAATTTCTTCTTATTCTTAATTGATTCTCCTTGACAGAAATGATTTTTAATCAAGTTTAAATTCAGTCCTAAGATCTCATTAATATCTTGATTTATTCCTAAATAAATAATGGCTCAAAGTGAGATTTCAAAATAAACTCAAATTTTCCATATTTTAGAAACAGTAGAATCCTCAATGAATCATGAATTAACACTTTACGTCTCTTGCATCTTAGATGTCTCACCTAACAACAACTACTGTAACACCAACGAGTCAAAGTCTGACCTACAGTAGGAGTATCAGGCTGAGGTGAATTCATTTAGACTTTGATTAGAAATAAACAGTATATTGAGATATCTGACTTTTTAGTCTGCTATAAATACTGAGCACAGATTGACACATTGCAAGAATATTTTTAAATGGATGTTATTTTAAAAATGACCATTTGCATTTCACTGCACTCAAAGAGTAAAAGCTGAGGTATTAAATAGATGCCTGACTTTTGTTTTCAACAGGATGAAGGTCTTCCATGCAAAATTACATCCAATTATATACATAGTACATGAAGTGTGCCATATGGATTGCATGCCTTTCTTTGTTGATACATCATAAAAATACAGAAATACATACAATATGACTTATTTATGATGTTTTTGTGTGTTTTCTCCATGGAGAGCCTGGTTTGAAAGGGGCGTATGGAGAGAAGGCACCAGACAGTGATAAATTATACAAGGTCAAAGCAAGGTTACGCAAAAGACTGCAGCCTTGACTGCTGAAAAATTGAAACCGGACAATTGAGAGTGAGCAAGAGTCCACTGAGCTCTTCACACGTTACAAAAACATGAGCGTGACTGGAAAGATTCATAAAAGCCATATGTATTTCACAGAGATGAGATCTTGGATGGATGAATCATAGATGCACTTTGACAGAAGTCAAACTAAATAACACATCCTTCCCTAGGAAACTCATTACTCAGACGATTATGAATAAATAAAGAAATAAATGTGGTTAAAGGTGTGGATAGTTAGACCAGAAACACCCCTGTGGTTCCCAAACTCAATTTAAACTTTAAATTTAACAGGGATAAGTAGAGATGGGCTACAAAACTATAAATTTTGTCATTAATTATATATATATATATATATATAGTATATACCACATTGTACAAAAGTCTTATAGGCCAGTAGTATTTTCACCAACAAAAACTGGTTTTAAGTGGGTTATTTCTATCTTTTGCGGTAGCGTGTCAGTTGGAAATATTCAACCTGATCTCACGGCAATTCGTACGCATTATACGAGGTGGCTAATTCGTACGAATTTGCACGACCTCACTCGTACGAATTCATACGATTGATTCTAAGTCGTAAGTATTTTACGAGATGGCAATTTGTATGAATTTGTACGAATGACCTTAACATAACCCCGCTCCTAAACCTACTCATCACGTGATTTTAGACCAATCGTACAAAACCGTACTAGTGAGGTTGTACGAATTAGTACGAATTGGAACAAATTTGGCACCTCGTGCGGATATGTACGAATTGCATGTGAGACTGTGTTGAAATATCAGTTTACATTTCCAAACATTATTTTTGGTCATTAATTGTAATAACGCAGTGAGATTATTGTCTGATAACAGCCAGTGCTCCACACAGAGATCTGATTTGGTCATCATCAGTCTGTCTGGAATCACATGAAGAAACAGAACAAACTGAGACAGACTCAATCCAGAAGAACCGTGCCAACATCTCCAAGATGAAGAAAAAAACTTACCTGGAAAGCTCCAGTACTGTTCAAAGTTTTAGACACTTGTGTAAAAATGCTGTAAAATGAGGATGCTTTCAAAAATAATGTCATAAAAAGATTTCATTTATCAATGAACTTCTATGAACTAAATCAAATAAATATTTGGTATTGCAGCTTTTGGTAAAACAGCTTCTGTTCAGAGGTACACTGGCCCAGAGTTTTTCAGGTAGGTTTTAACAACTACATTTAAATTATACAAATAATATACCTATACAAATATAGCATTGGCGACATATTGTTTACTCCTTTTTATTAATTTTAAATACTTTTACTTAATATTTTCTGTAATTCTTTAATTTGATTGTTTTTATTAACTTTAAAATGTTAATTCATTTCATTAATGTGTTGCGTTTGTCATTTTTATTTTTGTTATACATACACTATAACGTTCTTGTCAAACATTAGGGTCAGATTATTTTTTTATTCATACCTTTATTCAGCAGTAATGAATGTGACAGTAAAGACATTTTAAAGTTACAAAAAACTATTTCGGTAGAAAGCTGCATTTTATCAAAATTACAATAATAGCTCACAATTCTACTACGGTAGTTTTACTGTATTTTTCAAATATCAAATAAATGCAGCCTTGATGAGCATAAGAGACTTCTTTCAAAAACATTAAAAAAAAAACTCCAAATCTTCTGAACAGTAGTGTATATAGCAAATGATTAAACGCTATAGCAATTTCTGTACTGGTTGACACATTCCTATCATTGTACGGTATATAACGTCATTGCTCTCATCCCTGTGGTCCAGTATTTCTAAGTCTAAATCACCCATCATGTTCTGGACCACCATCACATAAGCAGAAGCACCACCCAAGATGTTCTTGAGAATGACTTCAGGTTCAATATACTGGATCTGGCAAAAACCACATAAACAATATAAACAGCAATTCTGCTATGATTACAAATGCTTTAGAAATATTTTAGGTGATGTAGCGGTGGCCAATTCCTGGCAAACTACTACATGAATACAGCCTTTTAGTTTTGTTTTGTATATACTGAATTAACATAATAATAATGAATATAATACATACTGCAACACATTCACCAGTAGCATTCAAGTTTATAGCATATTAGCATATGTTAACAAGTGAATAAATTGACAGTGTATTTCAGTAATAACTGAGATACTATTTTGAATATTTTGAAAACTTTATTTATTTTAAATTTGGTTTTCTACATTTTAAATATTAATGTACAATTAATGTACAACACAAAGAAGTAAATTTCGAAGTTTGCAACCAGGCTGTTTTAGGTCACCAATTATTTCCATAATACTTTTTTGCATACTATGGAAGTCAATAGTGGTTTTTCAATATTTATTAATTATTAATTTACTAATTTTAGTAATTTTGTTCAGTATTTGTCCTCATATTTTTAGTTTGTGACTCAAGCTGTAAATACCATACCTTAATTGCAGGGATCTGAGAAAATATTTTAACTTACTACTGTATTGAAGTACTTACTAATGTACAAACCTGTTGTTTTGACTAAAAGAAAAAAGAAAAAAAAACAGCTGCAACTGACCATGGTTCTGTGTGCAATATGAGTATAAATCGATTTGTAAAATAAATTATTTCCGAATATCAACCTCCCTTTTCAAAAGAAGAGGAAAACGCAATGAAAAAGTACCACTAAACTCAATTCTGATGAATATATGGTTATGTATTTCAATAATGTCCACACTAAACCTTCTTCCAGCATTTTAAGTATTGTTTTGACTTCTTGTTTTGGGGTCATTTAACGATACTAGCCTGAAAAAACAGATGTGAGCGGTTTCCGATCGCGGAGCAGCCAAACGTTCAATGGCAGCTTTTTAAGTTTTGTTTGGCTGCAGTTCTGAGTCATTATTTGGATACTCGACATTCAATGGAAATGAACGGGTAGATCTCGGACATCTCCTTCAAAGTCTTCGCTGAAGATTCTTCAAGGATTTAGGGTCAGATTACATAACAGAAAACGACACAGAAGGGCCATAAGGAGTCTTTTTTCCACTGAAACATCCCTGGTTCCCGAAAGGCCCGAACTGCAAGCTGCGTACACTATTATTATTGTCATAGATACCGCTGTGCTTCCAATGCTCCTTTTCGTCATACAAGGATATAATACTCAGTCATCTGAAGCATCTGGTTTACATGCTACAGTAAGAGGGCCATTCATTCTGTCATTCCCACATGACAGCGGGCTTAGAGATTTGTCTGTCATGCTACCCTAAATGGAACTACCAGTGGGCTAGGGACAAAGCGAATACAAGCAGCCAACAATCCACTCATTTACAATCCATTTGAATACATATGAAAATGACTCAAGGGTTTTCTTGGGAACCGTATGCATGAATATAAGAGAAAGAATAGTGTGAAATCACACCTGTGTCTAAATTAAAGTAAGATAAAAGTCCAGGGTCACACACATATGTTTGTATATGTGTGTGTGTGTGTGTGTGTGTACACACTACGGGGCACTTGAATGCTTGATTCTGATTGGCTAATGAACGTTCTGTGTGCAATTATTTTATAGTTCCAGGCAGCTCTTTGACCGCATTACATCACTTTTCCAAATTATTTATATTATTTCAAAGGTCTTAACAGCAAAATAACAAAAACCTACAAAGACACTGGCAAAACAAATAACTATATTAATCAATAAAATAAAAACAACAGCTCATTTTCATGTTTTGCCAGAAAATGACATTTAATTACGTACGGCAAGCACATACTCTATGCTCTCCACCCCTCACACACATTAAAATACAGCCCACTCTTACGATTTTATTCGTAACATCAACTTAAAAACAACTTGACTTTTCACAAGCGAGGTAACAACAAACAAACTTTCACTGTTAGCTGAACACTTTTGAGAGATGCACAGGTTATTCACTCGCCATCTCTCTCTCTCACTCATCCACACACTCATAACTTAATTATTAACTGATTTAATCTGCTATTAATGGCTCAAGCCCCTGTTAGGTTTAAAAGTACGTTTTGGAATTAACAACGGAGGTGTTCGATGAGATGCAGAAGAAATAATCCTACTCACAATAGCATTTTAAGAGTCTAAACAACTAGATGGCACACACCCATGGCGTTTTACTACACATTTAATTTTTTTTAAGACTTCCCTCTCCCCAGACACTTCCTCCAGCTCTTCCGGGGGAACACCAAGGCTTTCCCAGGCCAGCCGAGGCAGTCACTCCAGTGTGTCCTAGGTCTTCCCCGGGGCCTCCCCAGGGAGGCGTCCAGGAGGCATCCGGAACAGATGCCCGAGCCACCTCAGCTGGTCTCTCTCGATGTGAAGGAGCAGCAGATCTACTCTGAGCTCCACCCGAGTGACCGAACTCCTCACCCCATCTCTAAGGGAGCGCCCAGCCACCCTGCGGAGGAAACTTATTTTGGCCACCCATATCCGGCCGTGGGTCAGTAATTGTGTGGGGTGGCATTTCATCAGAGGGCCCCACAGCCCGAGATGAGATCCTCAGACCCCTTGTGAGACCATATGCAGGTGCAGTTGTGCTTGGGTTCCTCCTAATGCAAAACGATGTTAGACCTCATGTGCCTGGAGTGTGTCAGCAGTTCTGCAAGATGAAGGCATTGATGCTATGGACTGGCCGCCACTGTTCCCCCGACCTGAGCATGTCTGGGAGATCATGTCTCACTCCATCCACCAACACCACATGGCACCACAGACTGTCCAGGAGTTGGCGGATGCTGAAGTGACCATCCTCCACCTCATCAGGAGCATGCCCAGACGTGTCATACAGACACGTGGAGGACACACACACTACCAGAGCCTTGTTCTGACTTGTTTTAAGGACATTTCGTCAAGGTTGGATCAGCCTGTAGTTTATTGTTCCACTTCAGTTTTGAGTGTGACTCCAAATCCAGACCTCCATGGGTAAATACATTTGATTTCCATTAATATTTTTTTTGTGTAATTTTGTTTTCAGCACATTCAACTGTGTAAAAAAAGTATTTAAAAAAAGACTATTTCTTTCATTCAGATCCAGGATGTGTTATTTTAGTGTTCTCTTTATTTTTTGAGCGGTGTATACAGTTCAAGTCAGTTCTCTCTCCCTTTTTATAAGCAATGCAGTACCATAGCTACTGCACCATTTTTATCTTTCCATTACCTCTTTGTTAATTCAGTCTCCAGCAGTGAAATAACTGACCAACAAAGCATGAACTGTGAATACTAATATTGTATCTCAACAGCTCAATATTGTATTCTCACATTGTTTAGCCATTTGTAATTTGTCCAGAATAAAAACAAACACAAAACAGATTTAGATTTAGAAGCTTTTCGCTTTTTCTGAATCTCCTGCGCTCCAAGAGTGCCCTTCTGTGCCTGCCACGCTACCAGCACCACTGCCACTGCCGCTGTCAGAGCCTGCCCAGCTATCGCAGCCACTGCTAGAGCCTGCCCCGTTGTCGCTGCCACTGCCAGAGCCAATGGTGGAAGAGGACCTGCCGTCGTGGCCCGACCCACCAGAGCCCATGGTGGAGGAGGACCTTCTGTTGTGGCCCGACCCGCCAGAGCCCATGGTGGAGAAGGACCTGCAGTTGTGGCCCGATCTCCCAGAGCCTATCACGCTTCCAATGCACCCCCCCGGGAGTCGGCCGCACATCCAGTGTGCCACCCGGAGTCTGCTGCACATCATGGACACCCTCCTAGGCGTCCTCCAGGTACTGCACCTCCTTTGTGCCTCCCGGGGAGCTTCCCCAAGGAAGAGTTGGGTGCGCCTTTCCGGGAGGGGGACGTAATGTCATGTCTTGTGTTTGTCTGTCCTGGTCTCCCCCATCCTTTGTACTTTTGTTTTAGTCCTGTTTGATTTGGTTTCTTCCTGTAATTATGTTCTCATTTGTTTATTTCGTACACCTGTGTTTAGCCAGCTGTCCTCACTTTTCCTCATCTGTTTTCATGTATTTAAAGCCCTTTGTTTTTCAGTTCTAGTTATCCGGTCTTGAAGTTACGTGATGTTTCGTCATGTGTTTGCCGTATTTAGTTTTGTTTATGAAATGTCTTGCATTCGAAGTTCTCTTGTCCTCGCCTTTCTGCTGCTCTGCAACATGACACGCACCACCACTTGTGACAGTCAGTATAGAATAACTCCCACTGGTGAAAAAACAGCATAAATGAACTCAGAAAACAACAAAATATCATCACTTACTCTTTCTGAAGCAATTAACAAATCAACAATATCGTTCAGCATTCATATGACTCTGTTAGGTTAGTTGGGTCTGTGTTTTCATAAAGATTCATAGTCATTCACATGTCAGCATTTCTGACTTGTGTGATATTTTTTTTATGTAATTGCTTTTTTTGGACATGCTGGAAAAGGCCAGGATTGATTGTAGCACATCCAGAAGCAAAGCAATACAGAGTTTCCATTTGCCAGCAGTAAGTTTCCAGAAACAAAGCGAGATTAATAGAGCAGCAAAACGATTCATTCCTACCAATCTGCCAAACTCATCCTGGAGAAAACATTCACCTGCACATTTGAATTTCATGAGGATTCAAATGGCCTCTGAGCCTTAAGATCAAGCTTCTCCAAAGAGACGTCTGTCAATGCAAATTACATCAGTGCATCACCATGGAAAAAATACAGCCATTACAACAGGGTTACTTATCTAAAACTTTGCTCAAAACTCACTGACAGTTCACTCACCCTATTTTGTACAGTTTACTCTATTTAAGATATAAATGAATTGTATCTTCATTAGAAGAGATATGGAGAAATGTAGCATTAAATACATTGCTCACCAATGAATCCTCAGCAGTGAAAGGGTGCCTTCAGATTGCGAGCTGATAAAAATCTGACACCATTCGAGTCCATTAAATTAATGTCTTGTGAAGTGAAAATCTGCATGTTTGTAAGAAACAAATTCATCATTAAAACATTTAACATTAAACCATCACTCCTGGCTAAAATACGAGTCCACAATCAATAACAACTATTTCTCAAGTCAAAATGTCCTCTTTCACCAAAATATATATTTGTTTTGAACAGTGCTTAATCTTTGGACATTTCTCTCTTGATTCAGATAATACTACATAAATCAATATTATGTATTATATGTACAGGTCAGCAACGGTTTGAAGTTATAATGTCTTGATGGATCTGATTCTTTCAAACAAACACCTGCTGGCCTCACAATGGAGTGGAGTGATATGAATTACTTGTGGATTATTGTGATGTTTTTATCAGCTGTTTGGATTCTCATTTTGATGGCACCCATTTACTGCAATGGATCCGTTGGAGAACAAGTGATGGAATGCTAAATCTTTCCAAATCTGATGAAGAAACAAACTCATCTAAATCTTGAATGGCCTGATAGCAAGTACATTTTAAGCAAACTTAAGAGTTTTATTTCTGGTTTACTAATTTTTATCTGTCCATAGATAGCATTCTAAAAATTGCATTTAATTTGTATTATTCTAAATGATTATAAAAAACATTTAACATGTCCAACCTAGTCTCACAAAAATATGTACCTCTGTGCACTTTTTGTGCAACACCATTTTTATGTGCCTTACTGCACGTTTCGCCGCATTTTTAAAGAAAAATATGTGAATCCTGGTACATTTTTATTACGGTGATGTGCGTATGTTTTGCAGCGGTTCAGAATTTAAATATCTGTGGACTATCGCTAAAAGTTAATGCTCTATCATGTTGGAAATATGCCCTACACCAAATCTAACCCTACGCCTACACGATAATGTTAACAAATGCAAAACTGATATAAAAAGACATTTGTTGACGAAACCATGTCATTCAACTTCCTTTTACACAGATTTGAACTGTTTTGTTTAGTTTTACTTGATTGAACCAGAGCTCCTCAGATTTTCAAGTACATTTCTGTATTTTGTGAGCTATACCGAACAAACCGTCTATAAAAACACATAGATATGAAGCCGGACATGTGCGATGCTAAGCATCGTTTTCAAATATCCCAGAATATTAATATTGTTTTAAAGTCATAACATGATATTTTTCAAGTAGTTATGTCAAAATAATGCTTTATTATTCGAGGCTCTGAAAATCTGTGCGAAAAGGAATAAAAGGATATTTACTACCTCTAGTGTTCATTTATTTTGGAAACTGCAGTGATATGTACTTATTGGAACATATTTTGTGTCTTGCTAAAAAGTACACCAAGGTATGTTTATGTTATGAGACCAGGTAGAATAGTTTTACAAACGGTTTCAATTCACTCTGAGATTAAATAAAATCATAATACATTGATTAAAAACATCTAATACCTTCCAAATTTGACTGAAATCTATATAAATGGCTTTAGACTTGCTTTAAATTTTTTTGCATACCCAGAAATAACCAAAAATATTTGAACACTCTTTTAAATAATAAAGATATAACAGTAGAAGTGTGGGTAAAAATCTCTGTCTGCTTGATTATTCACATCCCTGTTTGATTCATCTCCCTATAAGACAAACAGCTCTGAAAACACAACATCTTTGGCTGAACTTGAGCTGTTTATCAGACAAAAGACATCGGTTTGTATTTAGATTAGGCTGTCATTTGCATACCTATTCACTGAGGAAAGACTTGACAGAAAACACTGCACTGATGTCAGCATAAATATTTATGAAAACAGAACAGTGATCAATGTGCTGGTGTATGAAATGCAATGAAAGCAAACAGCACTAACCCTCCCGTCATGTTCAAAGCGTTTTATTTTGAACTGTTTTTCTTCTTAGTTAATAGGTAAAAGACCACAGCTACTTATATAGTCAACGACAAAATTCACCCCATTTTCCACATATAATTTGTGTTTTCAGTCAGTGTCAAATCAGTTCACCCTAATGTCTCTCTGTGATATTCTGTTATCTACAGTATGTTACTCAATCCCCATTTAATAATTATTTGTTCAGGTAAAGTGTCGCCTGTTCACTAAAGTAACAGCACACTCTCCTCAACAAGAAAAAGTGATTTGAGGAATGAATCATCCGTGTATGGAGCACAAATGAGTTAAACAAAGTTTAATACTTACTGTGAATGATTTAAACAAACCCCCACCCATAAGTATAAGCAACTGTAAGCGTTTTTCTTTAGAAGATCACTGAAGGCCTTTGTTAGCAAAAGGGATGCAAGTTGCTTGTAAAGCTAAAAGTCTGTTAACACTCACTGTCTGCAGCTGCTTCGCAGTCTAAACAACATCTGTTCTGCTACCGTAAGTCAATATATTCGCTTTCCACTAATGCATTTGTGCATTTACTGGCCACATGCATTTATATTTGCACGTTTTCTATTAATAAACCAAAATTAACTTTTCTTGCATTAAAAAGTTGTTTTGTTTAATTAGTCCCTACAATAGCTGAAAGAAATATCGCCTCTGCTTAGATCATTTAGTAAATGTGCCTCATTAACTTTCTAAATGAGACAGAGAATTTTAACTTTTAGGCAGCATATTTAGGCATCATATTCAGCATTAAACTTGGTGTCAGAAACCTGCAGCTCAATTTAAGCAGCCAACTGAATCAAACTAACATCTCAGTTTTGTAGCACAAAATGCTTGCTTAACCTGCCATTATATTTTACATCAATACGATGAAGCCATTTGTAATTTGAAACAAAGCCATTTACATTTACACATCTGGCACATGCTTTTATTAAAAGCATGCACTTTGTGCATTTTATCAGTTTATAAGTTCATGCAATTTCTGGGAATCAGGTCCATGATCTTGACGCTTCTAGTGACATCCTCTACTGTTTGAGTTGACAGAATTCCTTTCAATTAAAAAACACTTTTTATGGGCTTTTAAAAAATATCAAACAAAGCCATTCATACATCCAAGTGACCAACAGCAGTGACCTATGACCTTCACTGTCAAACTGAGCTGAAGAGTTACACATGAGGTCATGACCTTAAGTTCCAGTGTTTTATTATTATTTAGGTCTGTCTCTTATCTCACTTTGACCTTCAACAGCAGATCCCATTAATGGAAAACCAAAGAAAAATCCAAGTTCAAACATGAGAAAGAAAAACACAGCAGCTTTATTTAAATGTCCAAACTGAGCAAAACTATGCAATTGGTGCAGATTCTGGTACTTATATTTAAAAAAAGTAAGGTTCTAAGAATTCAGAGAGCTTGTTATGTAAACCAATTAGATCGTTATAACAGTATAACAGCATATACATATCAGTCATCAGTCTTTATCTCCAATAATGTGTCTTAATAAGATGCTATTAAAATGGTTAGTTTTATGATCAAAGCTTTGTTGATTCAAAACATATAAAGCAATGAAATACAATGATGACTGAGAGATTGAGAGGTTCATAATATTTGATGATCACTTCCGAACAGGATTTTTTAACAAGATTTAAATAGACAATCAAGTAAGATTAGTTCAGTAATGTTCAGCTTGAAATATTATAAGCAATATAAAAGTCATTCTAATGTTTACTTGGGTAAAGATTTCATAACAAAATGGCACATGAAGTGTAAATTGTACTAAAAGACCCTTTTCTTGCCCAAAAAGTATACGCTATCAATCAGACGACAGAAGCCATGTACAGTAGAAGATTATGTAGAACAGGTTTTTTAGTTTTGGTTTTCATATTAATTAAGGTGCATCAAATATGGTAAACTGTAAAAAAAATTATTATATTGAAAAACTAGCAGCTGTGGTTGCCAGAATTCTCCTATGAAACATATGGGAACAACGTTTTTGGTTTGACAGTTTTAGGTAAAATTTACAGTTAAATACCGTTATTTCATTAACTGATATAAGTACTGAAATATGTTTTCTATCTTTGCAATACACTGATAAGCACCAAATGCAGTGATGATGAGAAAGTCACATGATGAGCCAAAGCCCATCACAAGCAGCTTTTAAATAAAAACATATTTAGAAGGTGCTCAGTGTCATTCACACAAACACTAAACCATCATGGTGAGAAAGGTTACGCACTGACTGTATTTGACTAACTAGTGCCCTTAGCTTCTCGTCTCTTCGTCTTTATACTAGCACTACACCAAAACATGTCTACATCTCCATGACAACTGCTCAATCACATTCTAATGCATAAGACTGTGGTGAATGGCACAGATTCAAATATATTAGTCAGTAGTTATTTTCCCTTGCAGGCGCGCAGCCTATATGCCAAAAGTCTACGACTGCAATGGAAGTGGAAGGACATCACCATCCTGTGAGAAGAAAAACTCAAGTCATCGTCTGCTAAATCGCCCACTCGAACAAACCTCTGAGAAGAGCTTTGGTTTGAGAAAAAGATGGAAGGAACATGACTTTCTCAACTCTTCCAAGATCATAATACGGTAGTTTAAAGGGTGGAAATGATATTACTGACTCTTCTTCTCAGGTTGCGTTCTTTAAGCATCTGTTAAATGTAGGCGAGTTACAAGAACATGTTAGAAACATCAGAAAGTCCATATAGATATCCTAAGAGGAAACTATTTACAAGATATGTGCCTCGCTCCATCCCCCTGAACACAAGTGAACATAAATTATCCCAAACAGAAACAACAACAGATTAACAGGAAGACAGAAGCCATTTGGATGACCAGATCCAACACAAGAACCAGCTGGTGTCTCCTCACTGCTTCCAGCATCCTGTCAAACCAGACTCAAACTAATGATATCCTCGCCAAATGCTTGCCAACTGTAAGTATTAAGATTTGCTTTTGCTATAAATTATACCTCTAAGTGTGTGCTATATCTAGAAAACAGAATATCAGAGACTTGAGAGTGTAGGACTCTAGCAAACACCAACAACAACTTAGAACCATGACAGGCAGCATTCATATTTTGGTAACACTTTATTTTCAGGTGTCATAATAATAAGTAATTACTTACTTTGGTACTTAATAGTAGCTATTGTACTTAGATGAAACTAAATGATATGTAACCAAGTTATGAGACACCCTGTAATTACAGTTTGCAATTATGTAGATGTAACAGACAGCAACTGTTACACATGTTACAGACTGAGTCTGTTACACAGATACTTACACTTGCAATCTTGATGCACTTTATTTTAGGTAGCGTATGTCTGAGTAATATTTGGTAACTCTAATGTGATTAGAAAGGTATTACATGGATTTAAGATGTGCTTTTGTGGGTTAAATCAAACTAAGGTGCAGCCAGATATGGTACAGTTTAGTTACACATGAAGTACTCTTGAGTACCATCTTGATGCACTTTATTTTAAGTAGCTTATTATTCTAATTTACCAGTAGCAGCCTACATAATTGCAAACTGTAAGTAGAAACTGTTCCATTTTTGTTTTATGTAAGCACAACGGCTACTACTAGGTAATTAGGTAGTACTTACTAGGTAATTACTCTGTATTAAGGAATCTTAAAATAAAGTGTTACAGATATTTTGTCATGAAAACAAGCAAACAATGTTTTAAAACTTTTGCATGTATTATCACAAATAGCACACTTCTAGGACAACATATTGGACCAATTTGCAGATCAGAAAAAATCTACAACATAAATAACAATACATTTTTTTTTATATAATCTAAGGACTATCCCAGCGAACACAGAAGCATATGCTTCTTCTTCTTCTTGCTCCAACACTTGCTCAGATAATGTTCTCTATGTTTTTGTAACCAAAAATGAATGTTCTCTAATGGTTAAATTTATTTTTATAACCATAAACTAACTTCCCAACAAAATTGCACAAAGCCTTTTTTAATGCAACCTGATGATAGCCTATACACAACATTCACTTTTTTAAAATTATTTTTATATTATAACCAAGCTAGCCATCCCAGAACATACAGTAGTAGGGAGGTTTATATGAATCTAAGTACTTTGTTCAAATCTATCGTAACAGCAAAAGAGATTCACTGCTTTAACAAACACAGCAAATTTAAATTTAGGATGCACTTAACAGTAAAGTAATATCAGGATTAGTCAAGCACTTTTCCAGCACTTTCGAGCAATGGCAGTCAATGCAAAATAATATTTTGGCTGATCATGTCCAGCAAGGTTACTGACTTCAGCTTTCTGCACAGAAAATGTAAATACAGGTGTTTAATGTGAATTCCTAAAGTGTTACGTGATGAGATATATCTGCATGCTCTGCATCACTGTTGTCATCAGGTTAGTTCACATTTGTATATACAGTAAAAACATTGGTAACGGAAAAGTTTACAAACAACGCTTACTGGCTTGTGTGTCCGGATGATCAGCTCACAAACAGATGCAAAGGAAAAGCATCCATTCTTCAAGTCCCTGAAGCCAGAGTTTAACATACACTAGTGTTCAGTGTGGATGGTTCAATGTCAGCCTGACACAGATACTGGACGGCCTGCCTGCAATCAATATTAATACAGAGTAATCAGCCAATCGAAAGAGGTCAGAGAGCTGAATGATAGGATGTACAATACTGATCAAGATTACAGTTACATCACGCACAATACACTAATGACATCCCTCCTCAGGAACACAGAAAAGAGTAAGAATGGAGAATTTGCCATTGTATTTTCTGTCAGGTCAAATGTAAATATCCTTCAAACCTTCTGTTCAAAAAGACAAATAATTTGAGTTGCACTGCTTTAACAAATACCACAATTTAACAGCAAGGTAAATTCAGTATTAGTCAAGCACCTTTTCAGCACTTTCAAGTAATGGAATTCCTTATATGCAAAAAAAAATCATAATTAACAATCAGAATAACAGGTAAAATGAAATAATAATGATAAAGCAAGCCATGGCAATTACTGCACAAACATTAGCATTCATGTCCAGCTTTTTACATTTCTGTTGGTGTTAACAATCCAAATAAGAAGCATGTCTGTCTTTAAAAAGCCTGTCTGAACACAATGCTTAATAGAGATGGACTGAACAGGTCATATATGGCGGAATAGAACAGCCTCAAGGAAACAAATAATTAACTTACTGATTTACAGCCAAGCAAAAAATGTGAAAGTCTAAGATGTGAGTAAAGATTCGCTTCCATGCCAAACCAAGTCAGACTACTTAACTGCAGCATGGCTCTGGATGAAAGACGTCTGCCATCCCATGGTGGAAATCTGTGCTGAGTCACCAGGTTTTTGTGGTGTGGCGAACGGTCTTATGGGTAATACTGGCTTGGTCTGCACATGTTTAATGTGACCCTGGAGTCTCATTTGTCTATACTTATTTCCTTCAATCCTAAAAGTAATTATCCAAGACTCTATGTATTCTAAAAGAATGGTTAATTAAAAAACATGAAACCCTCATGTGGGTCTAAAATGGTATGACTCGCTTATGTTAAGAAGTTTAGCAACATTTTACATGAAAACAAAACTTCTTAGTATAATGTATATCCAAAGCAACAAATGAAAGCCTCACACGCAGGTTCTCTATCTCTGCATATTTCTGCAAATGCATCATATTAAAAGCAAAACTTGGTAAAGCCAAAGATTAACTGCAGGTCATATTTTGTGCTGATTCAGTATCATTCCACTCTGTATCCTACAAGTTTAAGGCTTGATTTTGCACTTGGAAAGCAAATTCATCCACTTGTACGTTGTAATTCTTTGCGATTAAGATCATCTTATTGGCAAAACAAAGACAGATCCTTTAGAAAACAAACAATTATCTCTGTGACTTACAGCTAAACAACTTGAAGATCCAAGATTTGAGAAAATCCAAAGCCGAACGGTCTAATCCACAGTATCGTCCACCACTTGTGCTGCACAGCTGACCAGAGAGTGAGCGAAGCAAACACAAACACAGTGATTTATACAGATAAGCAACTCTCAAAACCGTGTTTGCTTTTTGTCCATCCAAAGCTGGTGATGAATTGTCACCACAGAGAAAAGCACAAAAATATTTTTCTTGTGAAGAAACTTATTTAAATGTTTGGTTGTCATAGTAACCTCTCCAGAATGGCCTTTTCTTGCATGAGGAGGTTGGAAAAAGATGCAAGTTTTGTGAAAGGAACCTTAATGATGGACTTTGCTTGGATGATATGTCTACGTTGTTGCATTCTGAGTAATTCACAAGAATATAAAAAATGATTATCAAAGATCAGAGAATACCTTGGAATAAGCTCATGCTACCACTCCAAAACCACTATTAACTGTATAGCAACATCCTTGCAACTGATTACAATCTAGCATTTTGTGATTAAGTTTTGCATGGTATGCAACTCACATTGTTCTGAATTACAATATATATATTCACTGCTCAAAAAATAAAGGGAACACTAAAGTAACACATCCTAGATCTGAATGAAAGAAATAGTCTTTTTAAATACTTTGTTCTTTACATAGTTGAATGTGCTACTAAATCATTAGTTGTCAGCACATTATCAATGGAAATCAAATTTATTAACCCATGGAGGTCTGGATTTGGAGTCACACTCAAAATTGAAGTGGAAAAACACACTGCTGTCTGATCCAACTTTGATGTAATGTTCTTAAAACAAGTCAAAATGAGGCTCAGCAGTGTGTGTGGCCTCCACGTGCCTGTATGACCTCCCTACAACTCCTGGGCATGTTCCTGATGAAGTGGCGGATGGTCTCCTGAGGGATCTCCTCCCAGACCTGGACTAAAGCAATCACCAACTTTTTGACAGTCTGTGGTGCAACATGGCTCTGGTGGATGGAGCGAGACATTATGTCCTAGATGTGCTCAATTAGATTCAGGTCTGGGGAACGGGCAGGCCAGTCCATAGCGTCAATGCCTTCGTCTTGCAGGAACTGCTAACACACACCAGCCACATGAAGTCTAAAATTGTCTTGCATTAGAAGGAACCCAAGGCCCACCAGCATATGGTCTCACAAGGGGTCTGAGGATCTCATCTTGGTACCTAATGGCAGTCAGTTTACCTCCATGCTACCTACTCTACATGCTCTGTACACTACGCTGACAGACACAGCAAAACTTCTTGCCACAGCTCGCATTGATGTAGATCCTGGATGAGCTGGGCTGAGCCACTTGTGTGGGTTGAAGACTCTGTCTCATGCTACCACTAGAGTTAAAGCACCGCCAGCATTCAAAAGTGGCTAAAACATCAGCCAGAAAGGGGGCTTCTGGCTTCTTTCCTTAAGAAGCATTGAGCAAGACATTATGCACATTTCATCAAAGAATGATAAAATAACATGCCATAAAGTCCTGAGACATGTCTTTTAAAAGCTGAACATGCATTAATTTTACATGGCTTTTTAAAATGTGTGTTTCTCTTGTGAAAGGCACGAATGCAATGGTTATAGATGTGCCTTATAAAAAAATTGTTAAATGGTTTGGTTTCTATGGCAAGCTGTTTTTGCATTTAAACCTTTGTTTTGATGGAGCATAAATATAATTTCAGATATCCACAATTCTAATTCAAGATATCTCTTTTGCAATTTTGACTAAACATAACTGAGTTAGAGATATCTCAAAATTAATTACGCCTATAGTCATAATAGGAATTAAAAATATCTACAATGCTAACTAGTCATAATCCCCCCTTTGACTTCCATTGGAAAATATTTGCAGACTAGTCATAATTCAGTTAGAGATATCTCTAACTCAATTACGACTAGTCAAAATTATAATTTGATATATCTACAGTACTAATGTAATTATAGATATTAAAAAAATATTGCCGCCACAATAGGCCCCCGAAGACTTTGCGGCCACAGCTTTGAACAGCCGCATCGACAATGGAGGCGGAAAACATAGTTCACTCGGACTCCAACCTCCCTCGGGATCCGGTTAAAGCTCTACCGGAGGTGGGAGTTGAAGACTTTTCTGACAGGGGGCTCTGCTAAGCCTTCCCAACAGTCCCTCACAGTACGTTTGGGCCTGCCCAGTCTGTCCAGCTTCCTCCCCCGCTAACGGAGCCAACTCACTCACCACCACCATCTCTTTACCTGAGTGTCCGAGACATACGGCCAGAGGACAGATGAAACAACTACAAAGTCGATCATCAACCTCCGCCGTCACCGGGGTGAACTCCAACACATGACGGCTAAGCTGGGGGGCTATGAGCAAACCCACATCAGCCTGCCGCCTCTCGCCATAGGCGACTCGAGAGTAGTTTAGAGTCCACCCGCCATCGAGGAGTTGGGTTCCAGAGCCCGAGCTGCGCATGGAGCTGAGCCCGACTATCTCTAGACGGTATCTCTCAACCTCCCGCACTAACTCCGGACCTTTCCCCCCCAGCAAGATGACATTCCATGTCCCAAGAGTCAGATTCTGTGTCCAAGGATTGGGTCGTCGAGGTCCCCGCCTTAGACCACTGCCCAACCCACCTCCTGCAGGGGGTGGGCCCAGGCTGGACCCGGTTGGGCCCTGTGGGGTAAGACCTAGCCACCAAGTGCTCGCATACGAGCCCCAACCCCAGGCCTGGCTCCAGGGTGGAGCCCCGGCTGCACTGACAGGGCAATGTCACAATTTTCATCTAGGTGTTCTGGTCTCCGATGAAGATCATCTCTTTGTGCTGATACACCATCTGATCTGGATATGGGCTGAGGAAGAGAATAATAGAGAGAGAGCCATCCTTTTTACGATGTAACGAGTACATTGTGTGTGAAGGGGAGTGTTCCCGGTTCCGGCTGATCTAATTAATAAGGCATAACAATCCTTTAACGGATTTAATAAATGTGTATTAGTGTATTAAGTGTAAGCCAGAGTAAAGAGATGTGTCTTTAATCTAGATTTAAACTGACAGAGTGTGCCCGCCTCCCGAACAG
>JAUCMT010000105.1:27334915-27360853 GCA_032357475.1 Enteromius thamalakanensis
GTGAGCCCATCACGTAATTTTTGATCATTACGTGATACTAACACGGAATTGTGCATTAAGAGTTCGTGGTTATTTCATGGAATTCTGTGAGATCAGGTTGCTTTCAATGCATCTTTGCAAATTTCCTTTCCTAATAATGTTCAAATTAGCAGGGTTCACTGTAAATACAGCTAAAAAAAAAGATCCTCAGAAAGTGCCTCGGAAAAGAGGGGCGGAGTCAGCGGAGCTCGTGAAGATTTAAAGGGGAAGTACACAAAACAGAGTGATTTTAAAAGAGCTGTTTTTAACATGGTAAAATGAGCGTCTTTTACACTATCATTGAGAAATTTTTAAACAAACTATATTACAAATTTCCCATTAAGACTCACATTATATTGTGGAAAAATGGCTTTTTACAACTCCTTTAAGAAAATCACATACAAACTACATCCTATAGTAATTGTGTATTTATAATAATCTGTAGTGTTTGCTGTCATGTTTATCTGTACTGTGTAAAAATGTGTATGCTCTGGCTGAAACGCTTTCCGTGATATTACGAATGCCTCCTCTCCGTTCTTACGTTGCCAGGTATGCATTACGAGTGTAATACACATTCATAAAAAGATCTATTTTCATTTTTATTTGTCTATACTTATACTTTGGGTGGCAGTGGTACCTGAAAAAAGTAACCCAAAAAACGCAACCCATACACAGCTCTGTAATTTTTCCCTGCGAATGCATTTTCAAAATAGCCAGTGACCCTAGCAACACTTTTTCGCTGTAACATTACCATTATCACACAGATAAACTTCTGTGCTGCGATGAGGGCAAGAATATGGTTTCAAACCTTATCAAATTAGTTATTTGTGTCTAAAGATTTTACACATTCATTTTTTTATTGCATGCATTATCGCATTAACATTAACAGCCCTAAAATATACAGATATATGTAGGCAAAAAAATTTAAAATAAAGATGCAAACCATGCAAAACAGTTCACCATAATGGTAAGGAGCGGCACACGATCATGCAGCATTATATTTTATTTAGAAAATGTATAAATGTCAGGACATTCTGTTTCATTTCCAATAGTTGACATGACCAGCATTTAGCAATGATTTCAATTTCAGCTGTTTTTGCCATTTTCAGACTACACACAGTCATTTACATTCACTCATGTCTGAGAATGAATCTTAAAATCCTTCTGAATAGGCTGTGTTTGCTTTTAGAGCTCCTAATGGAGATTGCTCATGACAAATCTTTATATCAACTTTCCGGAGAGTGATTAGCGTTTCACATTTATCAGCAACTTATGTGAGTTCAGCCTCAGTTAGTGCAGAGGGAGATTCATACCGGTCTGTGTTTAGTCTGCAGGCCACAGCTCACGTTGGTCCATCTGATGACTAAAGCACGCCGCTGAGTGACGACATCACGCTGGCAGTGAGGTGAAGTCAGTTGATGGTCTGGAAAAAAAATGCAGCTGAAATGAAATCAGGGATTTCCTGGGAACGACCAAAGTCTGGAACAGGATTCACTGACAGAATTAGACTCCAGTGGTTATGTTATTCTTACCACATTTCAGTCAATTCAGAAACATCTGTAAGCAAACAGTTTAAATGTAATGCAGAGGACTTCGAAAATGACTAAGCAAAGTCTACACTTGGGACTTTATTTTACATTTTATATTATTTATAGATACATACATACATACACACACACACACACACATATATATATATATATATATATATATATACACACATAGAGTATATATATATATATATATAAGTGGTTATTATATTTTACACAGAAAAAAATTCCCAAGTGCAGATTTTAATTACATTCTGTTTTTAATTCAATTAATTAAAGTCTTAATGGCAAATACAAATGTTGGCTAAAGTAAATATTTATGGCAAGTATCAAGGAAGATTTATGGTTGGATGTATGCTGCGGAAATACATGTTTAGTCTGTTTGACTGTATCAATGGCTTTTAAAAAAAGCTGTGTTAAAATGCAAAGGAAGTAAAAAAACAAAAAAACAAACACATTGCATGAGAGCATTGTGAAAAAAAATAATGAAAAAAAACTGCACTGGTGCAGGCTTGTGTAAATCCAGTGGGACCTGATTAGATTTGTGTGAAAATTAATATAGTCAAGCAATTGGTTTAGTCCTAAAAGCTGAGCTGGGCAATCAGTGCAATAATAAAGAAATTGCAAAGTAGAATGTTGACAGGAAGGTTTTTTCTGGTAAATCAGCTACTTAACCAGCACTAACCTTTGTTAACCAGCTGGACCTAGATGGAAATTGAATCTGTTTATTTGTGTGGTTGTTTTCTGGGTTTTATTAGGTGACTTGCAGCTCTCTCACTAATCAGGATAATTGATGGTATTTTCCACTTCTACAATCACAAAAACATCCAGATGCTTCCAAATCACACCTACTGCAATCTCAGAGTTTCCCATTCCCTGCACAAAGACCATTTATTATGGTTTAATATTCAAATATCAGTTTACACTGAAAAACGTGATGTTCTTGAAAGTACAGCAGTGCATCTCTCACAATACTGCCAGGTGTCTAGTAGTCTGACCGAATGTGGGAGTTCACTCCTGAGGAAGATTCCTGCCAATAGCAGACACAGGTCTTCAAGAATGCTGGTTGTTTCCACAAATGGACGCTTTTGTTTATGGCTCAAATGGATATTAAAAACACACACTGTATATCAAGCAAGCACATTAGTGCTACTGTAGCTCTCTCACAACATGCATTTGCACAACAAAAGCAAGCAAATTGATGCAGAAATCACACATAAATATTATAGTATTACATTTACTATATATATTCTCAAAGTTTTACATATTATTTAGTTCCTGTGATGTTTTGTCTTTTGGAGGAAAAGTGAAAATTCAAATTAACGTCAAAATAAATTTAAGCAATGCTTTAATGCTTCACTTTTGATTTCATTTATCTTTGCTGAATAAAAGTGTTAATTAATTGTTTAAATTATTTGTTGAGATGATATTTAATTACAGTACATCAACATTTAATTTATGTACACACACAATCACACACATAGTAGTGCTGTGAACCGACTATATATATATATATGTATACTGTGTATATTTATTAGTAATATATAAATACAAACACATAAAATATGTATTTTGAAAATATTTACTTGTATATATTAATATTCTAAACAACATATTTTTCTGAAATGCATGCATTTGCATAAGGCATAAAAATATACACTGTACATCTACATTGGTATATACAGTATATATACTGAGTGGGGGGCTATATACATTTTAAAATTATATTAAAATGTAATGTTCATGTATTTTTAAACAAATAATTATTAATATAAAATAGAGTACACAATACAACATCAACAGAAATTATTCACAATGACACAGAAATGTCTAAATATGAGAAAAGTTGATATTGATTAGCAAACACTTATGTTTTAAAAACAGGTCCATTTGATGGCTGCTGCTTACAATATATAAAAAATAATAATAATATTAATAATTATAAAAATAAGTATTGGACAGTGCCCAAGCGAAACAAAACGTTGATTTATGAGACGTTCTCTCATGTGATAGCAACGCAGCGTGGCACCCATGAGGCAAAGACTTTTATCTTCCATGACAAATGCCTGGTCTGCACACGGGTTCATAAAGACCTGACGTCTTTCAGAGCGCTGTAACATCCCTCACGTTTCTTCAACCTGAAATTATTATTGCCAGGTGTCTCAAATCCGAGTCAGCTGCTTGTAAAGCGGGCCCTGCAGGTAACCGTATCTCATTACACGATGGCAGACGAGCATGCAGTGCCTCTAGAGATCAGTCCGCCTTTTAAACAACTCACCCCGCCAGCACGGGATCTTTTTCTTTTCCATTCACGTGTGTCTCAGAGCTGCTATTCCATTATGCTGGCACTTGACCGGACATCCGTGAATTATGGACCAGCATGCATTTGCTGTAGCTGACAAGCCATTTGAAGCACTGCAGCAAGAAATGCCCTTGACCAACACACTCATATTTATCTCCTGTCTTAATCCAGCTTTTCCTTTTTAATCACATCCAGACCTGTAAGCATGGACACACATTCCGAACTTTATCTAAAAAAGGTAAATGTTTAAATAAAATTGAATATTATTATTTTAACACTAAAAGATAATGGCCCGGTTTCACAAATGAGGCTTAGCTTAAGCAAGGACTAGGCATTACTTAAATTAAGATATTTAAGCAACTTACTTAAGCAAAAATGTCTTATAAGAAAATATTACTGGTGAGCATCTTAACACAGAACAATGACACTGACATGTTTTAAGATCTGTCAGAGCAAGATATGTTCATCTGAGACAGCTCAAACATGCAATTTAGTCTGGGACTAGCTTAAGCCTTGTTTGTGAAACTGGGGGAAAGAATTAATCCCAAAAAGAAATGTCTGGGTTTAATTTTGTTTAAATTAACCAGTTTTTGACGAATTTATTTAGTAAAATTTTCACATTAATTTCATGACAAATTTTATTAAACACATTTACCTTAAATTCTAAATATTGTAACATAGTACAAACACGTTGTTTTATTTAAATGAGCATAAATTAATTATAATAAATTCAAAATATTCAGAAACAAAATTCTCATTATTACAAAACATAATTTTTCATTAAAATTAGCATAAATTAAATGATCATAATTAGAAACAAGTCTCATTAATTCAGTAATTTTTTTTCCATTAAAATCAGTATAAATTATATTTCACGAATTCTTCATTCACTTTATTAAGCAAATTTGGCGTGCTGTCTGGGGAGCGAGCCGGGAGCTCGGCGGACCCCGAGCCCTGCTGATAGTAACCCTAGTGAGGGTAGAGCTCGGAGCGAGGCTCGGTCCCGTTCGCCCCCCTTGAAGGAGCGAAGGAAAAGATGGAGGAGGTGGAGGAAGGCGGGATCATGTGAAACTAGATACCGGGAAGAGTGAGACGATGGTATTTATGCCGAGGCGGATAAATGGGTTCCGGCCGTGCTGGCACTCAGCGTGCTCTTCCCGAAACTATGTTAAAACATCCCAAAATTAAAATAATTCTAAATAAATTGTCTTATTATTGTATACAGTAAAACTTTTCATTCAAATTAGAATAAATTGAATCAACTAAAATAAATTAATTCTAAAACAAACTAACTAAATTCTCATTGTAAAACAATATACATTTTTTATCAAAATTAGTATCAATAAAATGAATAGTAATAAAAATAAACATTATTAAAATTCATTAATATATAATCTATTTTAAATTAGTAATAACAAAATAAAATAAAACTACTATATAGCTACTATTAAAGTGATATTTATAATCCGAAAGATGAATAAATAAGCTTTCCATTGATATATGGTTTGTGGGACAGTTACATAAAGGATAGTATTTGGCTGAGAACTATTTTAAAAAACTGGAATCTGAGGATACAAAAAAGAAAAAGAGAAATGTTGACAAAATGCCTGTAAAGTTTTCCAAATGAAGTTCTAAGTGACGCATATTACTAAGAAAAAATCTTCATAAGAGTCTAAAAGCTATCCGAGCAGTTAAAACCTGCAAAACTTTCCGTTTCTTGTGGTCCATGTGTCTCAATAATGGATTTTGTGTCTAAATAATAACAATGTCCCAAGAAATCTATTCAAGAATATTTTTCCAATAACCAGAGACATCCATTTGTCAAAGCGTGCATGTGTTGCATAAGAGCGTCTTCAGAAATCTGCTTAGACATGAATAATGATAATATTTATAAAACAGAAGCACAGGAATCAATGGCGATTACGCTGCATGAACTTTGGAATAAGCAGGATTTATTCCTGACCTCAGTAAATCCTGCAGAACATCAGTGTTTGGGTAATACATCCGAGAAACGTCTACAATATTTAGTAAGTTTTGTCATGAGCTGGAGGGGACGATGTTGTGTGGAAATCTGGAGAGAAAAAGAAACACCTGTGGATCTATAAGTGGAAAGAGAGTTCTAACATCTGTTATTACGTGATACACTGGCTCTGTTCCAGATTAATGCAGCCTACATAGACAGCATTTGAAGACGTAGATTCACTCTTATAGGCAGCAAAATTAAGCAGGCTATGTATTTTATTTAGCAGCATCACCTGTATCCTTTAGAAGACAATCCCAAAAATTAATCCAATACAGGCAAATTAATTCACTACAGAATAGTAAAATCATTCATATTTAACCCTTATATTAAGTTTTCTAGATCAGGTTGACCCAATACAAGTATTTGTGTCATTTCACTAGTTCCCACTCCCTCGGTTAAAAGAATGTTTGGCAGACTGTCCGGGGGACGGCGGCCCCCGAGTCCTAGGAGGTTTACCCCAAGGAGGCTAGGATTAACAGATGCTCGGAGCCCTGCCTGGTCCCCGTGTGTCGCCCTGGAGGAAGTGGAGAACGCAGAAAGATATTAGACCCTTCCCTTAGGTCTGGCCCGGCTCAGGTGGCGGAAAGGGGGAGGTGGTGAAGGACAAATACGCAGATATTAAGGAGAGGAAGTGAGCGGTATTTAGGGCGGTGGAGAAGAGTTTTGCGGGGTAATTAGTAACAAGGTGATTGGTAGCTGCTGCAATTGTTCGTGCGTGGTCCTCCTGAAATTTGATTATCAAACGTCATTAGAAATTCTGGTTAAAACGTGATGTTTTTTTGCCAGATTAAAATTTTGTCATTATTCATTGTGTCTGAATTTGACCCCAAAGTGTCATTTTGATAGGCAGATGTGCTGACTAAATAAATAAATAAATACAAATATTGCTGTCAAATTTTTAACTACATTACATTGCATTTATAGATGCTTTTATTTTGTCCTCATACTGTACTTTTTGGTAAATTGCATTAAATCTAAATAAGGAACCATTTAACCCAGAACATAATATAATTAAATACACAGAATTTTAAAATAATACATGAGATAAATGCAAATGAAAATCACATTTTTGTTTATTAAAACTAATAATCAATAGAAATGGGAAAATAAATTGAAATAAATAAAACTGAAACTAAATTAAAACTGGAAAAAAAAAATTAAAAGCTATTAAAACAATGAATACTAATATAAATTATGTTTTAAATGACAAAAAAAAACTACATTTAAATGAAAATATAAAAAAAGCTCATTCAAAATTTTATTTGATAGTAGTACATAAATAAAACAAAAATATCACAGGTCAAGTTCAATACTTTGTGGGATACAATATTTCACTGCTATTTGTACATTACAAAGCATACAAAAAAAAGTTACACAGTGTGCACATACAGTACAGCCAGTGTTGGGCACGTTACTTAAAAATATAATTAGTTTTAGCTATTAGTTACTTCTCACAAAGAGTAAGAGTTAGTAACTACTATGAATTCTAATAATATAACAATATAAAACGTATTAATGAGCTGCTGGGTTCATGAATATTAATCACTTAGTATGTGTTCGCTCGAAGTGATTCGCTGAAATCAAAACGGACAATAATAGGTGAGCACCAGCCAATGAGATTCAGATGGACTGAAAAATAAAATGCTAATATTATCATATATTATAGTAACGGCATTGTAACGGGTGAAACAGTTATTCGTTACTGAAAAAATGTACACGGTTAGTAACGCCGTTACTCCTAGCACTGCATGCAGCGTATGTGATGTATGTGCTATAATAGTATGTTGATTTTATACTGGTGATGCAAGATTGCATAAAATATAAACATACTCATATTAAGCTACTCTGCACAATGTAGAAATACTATGAGTTGCACTATTAAGTCTTTGTTAACGGTCCCTGGTCTAGTGAAACTTGTCATGCATCACAATTGAAGACTGTGATCCTTTAAGGAATCTTCCTTAAATAGAAAGTTAAAGCACTGAGGGTTCATCACATCAGTTAGAATTTCATCACATTTGTTATTTGTTGTATTGCATTAACCTGTAGCCTGGTTACTGCGTCCAGAGGCCTGTCTCTCCGCTTTCAAAAGCAGGCCAGACGGAACAATCTGTCCTCTCAGGACGCGTATGATTCCTTCTGCTTTATACGCAGAAACACCAGCCTTCCAACCGCTGTAAATTATTAAAACATTTGTGGTGCAGCAGAGGAAGAAAAGGAACTGACAGCATGTTCGCTCAATACTAGAGTGAAAAAGATCGAGTTAAGTCTAAATTTATGAGCATTTCATATTTCAGAAATATGCATAATTCCTGGACAACAATTTTTTTCTTTGCTTTTTTGAAGTCAGAAATTAAAATTATTACATAAAGACTACTTCAGTCATTTTTTTGTAAATATTTGTGAGAATTTCTGGATGAAAACGTTTTAAGTCTATTGTTGAAATTCATCCGCAGCTAAAGACAATTTTGCAGATGTAAGATAATATTTTGTTATTAATCAATCAAAGTGCAATGCACAATGAATGCAAAAAGGATTAGGATACTCAATGCCTGAGTGTCACTGTATGAAAACAAATAATTAACTAATATCTCAACAATGTTCTAATTGTTACGAGAGGTCGATCATGCCGTGCAACAGGCAGGTCACGAGACGAAGACACAGAATTTCAGAAATGCTGAGATTTAATAATAAACAGAAAAGCTGACGGGGCAGCAAAAATACAAAGAAAACCACTCACACGTTCAACATACATAACGTTAACACCAACTAACTAAAACGGAAAAACACAGGGCTTTAAATACAGGAGAACTGATGAAGAGAAGGTGGAGGCAGCTGAAAAACTGAACTAATGTACAAAATGAACTAATCAAACATAATGACAGGGAGAAACCAAAACTAGACAGGACAGGACTAAACCAAAATACCACAGGACGGGGGAGACCAAGACAGAACAAGGACAGAGTGTTACACTTAGATTACTGTACTAATTACTCTTTAAAAGAGAGATATTAAACTGCTCTTTTAATCCTTTCAAATAAATAATATAAAATTAAATAAAGTTTAACTGACCAAAGTATTTGAAGGACCGAAGGTTACATTAAAGACATACATTTAAACATACTGTAAAATGTTATATTTTGATGGTAAAACACTATTCTTTTTGGTAGAACTGTTCTGCTGCTTGTATAGTATTTATGCAATTATTATAAGTAACTCTTATTAAATAAAAGAAAAATGAGGATTAACTTACTACTTTTTTAAGTAAAAAGTCATTACTGCATCATATGGGATCTGTGTTCATGTGCAAAATCCTTTCTTTTCACTAACTTCATTTTCTTAATTTTTGCACAATGTCTTTTGATAATGCAGTTTTTTTAGGTTTATTTAGGGTTAAGGTTTAAGAGTTTAGGTCATCACAATAAAAACTATCCATAAATGCCTTCATTAAAAAAATTAAATGATATATATATATATATATATACTTTGCTTGACAGGAGTGTCCATGTTGTTTTCTTGGAATAAAAGACACTTGCTTTCATATTTTGTATCTAATGACTGACATTCAGACATTTTAAATGTGACTTAACTGTTTCACTTCCCCTGTCAGTCACTTTAATACAGTGTTACAAATGATGCCCTCAGATCACGACAAAGACAAACGTAAAGGGTGAAGAATTACTCAACATCTGGACTATACCACCCCCACCTGGTTACTGCAGGCATTATGTGAGACAGAGCAGACACAGAGTCCCCTGAAAAGGACGGCCTTAGTAAATTACACACGTTCAGTTCATGGCATCACCGAGACTTTGTTTCATTGTTGTCCCAGTCCTTCTTTATTAATTATAATAAAAATTTATTAAACAACAACAACAACAATAATAATAATTTCTAGATTCTAGAATTTTGCACTGAAATATTGTTGATCATAGAATGTACGATTTATTATTTTTTAATTAAATAGGATTTACTAAAGAAATTTGAAGATTACTATATATAGTGACACAAATTAGTAGACAACAGCAGCAACATTAAAACAATTTATGGAGCAGTGAGAACAGTGTGCAGACAATAAGTTTTTTTTAGATTTTAGTCTGGCACCTGAACCCTGTGTGAGTTGTGCACAACTTTGATCTAAGAGAGTTCTGGCATGAAACTCTAGTTAGTGCAGTCTGATAGCTTTAACTCAGTTTGACCTAATGACATCATTTTCAGAAACCCTTCACCAGATGTACACATCCAGCAGAAATATAGTCCCACAACATAAAAAAATACAGCAGTATATTTCATTGGACACATGGAGTACTTTTGTTCCCTTGGTTAATAAAACTTGTGTGTTTGCAGCTAAAAAGCTAATTTTTTTGTTTCATCTGACCAAAGAAGCCAGTCCCATTTGATGTTCCATTTGTGCCTGACAACTGAATATGCTGGAGTTTGTTTTGGGATGAGTGAGAAGAATTTTTCTTGTGGTGGTGTATGATCATTTTTAAAAGTTTTCTGACCTCGGAGAGTCTTTAGCCACTCAAAATTCTCTGTCTCACCGTGCATTAGGACAATAGAGACACATGTCCTCTTCCAAGGCAGTTTTATAATATTTTATGCTGATTGGAAATTCTTATTTATTGCCCTGATGGTGGAAATGGTCATTCTTACTGCTATAGCTCTTTCCATCATGATGGAGCATTAACTTTTAGCAACAGTCCACATATTTCAATTCTGAACCACAGCAATAAGTACTTCAATTGACTTAATATAATGTGCCAGGGTTCACATATTGAATCTGTGTTTTAATGCCGCTCAGTGGACATTTCTTTTTGAAACAGTGACAAAACATGTAAGAAAAAGTGCACAGAGGTACATATTTTTATGAGACCAGGTTGGGAAAACTTTGGGTTGAAGGAATGACATAGAAACCCCCAGAGCCGTCTGAATGTATATTTCAGAACATATGAAATGTTCAATATGGACTGACAGAAGCACAAAACCACGAGGCAGACACTCACTCAATCACGTCCACATCTGTAGTTAGAATATAAATGGAGGCTGCATACACAAATAGTTCTACCTCCTTGGGGTCTTTCTGCATGCCGAGGGGAAAGTAGCTGATTAAATCTTTATATTTTTTTGCTTCTCCTTTCCACTGTGCTGGTTTTCATATTAAAGCATTCATGCATTAATGTTCTTAATGGTTTTAGTAGCGCTGCTGCAATGCAACATATTTGAAAAATGCTTAGCAGACGCCATATAATACACACAGACAAAATAGTGCACTGTATGAGTAACAAGCTTTAGTTATTTTAATTGTTCAGTATAAAACACAATCAGGACATATACTGTAGAATGAGAACACTGGTGCAAAAATGAGCTACCTACTGAATGTAAGCAGCATTTTAAGGCATGAGAATTCCATATTGTTTCAGAAATACTTCACAATTAAAAACAAAAAACAACATGCATAATTGCAAAGCTTCTGGGGAGCCTCTGCAATCTTAATCAAGGCTGTCTGGGTTTTAGACAGACAGTCGCACAAGTAGTGAAGAGTAATGAATGAATTGTCTTGATAAAGTGTCGGTAGGTGGAGATTTGTGGACACACATATCGTGTTTTCAATGCGTTTAGCTGGCATACGGTCAGTGTGGATGCTCAATGTGTGGGCTGTCATAGGGACAGATCAATGATAACTTAATTAAGGCTAAAAAATGTTTATCGATTTTGTCCTACACCAGCAGTTTGGAGGCACAAAAGTGATGATAATCACAGCATGACCAGTGTGAATTTATTTGTAAGTGGAAAACCCACATCCAGAGGACCAAGCAAACATCTGGGCCGTCTGGGCTGTATCATGCAAGACAAAATGATCATGACATTATTTAATATAGTCATTTAACAGTTGTAATTATTTAATCCAATTTTGATGAAAGCGTGAGTAATAAATAGCACTTTTTAAACCTTTCAATTAATGCCAAAATATTTTTTTGATGATTTTCTATCTTATACACATGTATGAATCAATGTTGTGCAAAAGAATTAAACAGCTGGCTTCCTTTCAGTTCATGTTCATTTTAACTGAATTGGCCAAAGCCAAAAGAAGCTGAGCTGGAATTTAAATGGGAATGGCAGTAACATCAGTTTGCGGAATTGAAATTCAGCACATGTAATGCATTCAGGGAAATTAAGTGTTCTTCCATCCTGAAGCAAATATTATATGATGCAATATGTAAACTAACATTTGTGACATTACGAACATCTCAGTCCATTCATTCCTGACAATCATGGCTTTTCTACACTTTATAATTTAAAATGTATATTTTTTAGTTTAACATTTTAAATGATTTAATGTATTTTTCATGAGCTGAAATTCAACATCAACTTTTCTATTTTAAATAACATATAATGTAATTTACCTTTGTGATGTCAAAGCTGGATTTTCATATTTTAAAATAGAAAAATGATAATTTCACAATATTCTTGTCCCAACCCCCCCAAAAAAATATGCAGTTTATATTTTTCTAAACTTAAATTCATTTTAATTCTTACTTCTTGCTCTCAATTCTTCCTAGTGCTGCATTCTATGATACCTCAATTCAAATTTAATTTAAAATTTTAATTTCAGTTCAAATGTTTCAAGTTATAAATGGTGCAAAACAATGTTTAACTTAAAATGCATGAACTGAAAGCATTCAAATTATTTGTGCATCTGTATCTGCACTGATTGATATGCAAAGATAGACAAGGGAACTGAGAGAATGAAGTGTGTGTGTGTGTGTGTGTGTGTGTGTTTGAGACAGACAGAGATTGCAGAAGTCCTCTGTGACCAGGTATTTCATTAATGAGGTCCCAGTCTCACCCTGAGTGCTGCTGGACTGAGGAGAGCCTGAGCGTGTGCAGATTGCTGATAGGACAGTAACTACCATCTGTGAGCCCCTGTAGTAGACCACAACTGGACACCTTCCATCTTTCACAAACAACGGAAACAATTAATAACTGCAGCTCAAATGCTGTCCACAATGCAACACTACTTTATATATACAGCATGAGAGACAACCAGTGTAGTCTTTTATACGGTGTATATGCTTAAATCATTGTCTAATGCTATTTTTGTAAATATTTTTATTACATTAAAATAAGCAAAATCAGGGCAAAACTTTGTATTCAAAGAAAAAAATCCAAAACCAAAAAATCTTCCAAACTGAGGGGTCAGATATGTTTTACACTTGGATATTCAAAAGATCTGTAGTGCTTGGAGAGCTGCTCTGACATTTATTTTTTCCGATTAAAAGATCAAAGAACAAAATTGTCATTGCAGTCAGCCATGACTGTGTTAATTAGAGCAGGTCTTTAAAATGATCGCTCTGACTTGAATCTGGCTTTCAAAGCCACAGCTGTAAACCACTTTTCATCTCTAAAAACCACCCAAACACACCGCTTTTTGAAGCTGCTGGGTGGGAGACATCCACATTCGCAAATCAATCCACATTCAGGGCAGAATGGAGCGAGATGCAGCAAACTAAATAAACGGCTGTTGTGGGTTCAAAAGAAACCACTATATAAGCACGATAAAAGACAACTAAAATACAATTGATGCATTGAAGATGCTACTACATTTTATATTTAAAATAAACCTTTCATAATGTACATGGTATATGCATTATACCTTTTCATATAATTTGTAACTAAAACTAAAGTGCACAAGATTTGCAAAGTCCTTGTTCCAGAACATCAGATTGTTGCAATGCTATTATAACTGTCGTTACAACCATATATAGTGCATTATAATGTGCATTAAGTGGCCTAATTGTTCAGAGCCTGATGCGCTGCCCGAACGCCCTCCAGAGCCTCTCCCAGCCTCCCTCTCCCACCTCCTCTCACACCAGTCGATATCCTCATTCCGGCCCCACTGGGTCCTGTCAGTCCCTCGGTTTACCCTTAAACTGCGCCATGGAGGCTTGTTGTTGTTTTTCCTCTGGACAGCCGACTCCAGGTCCACTCCAGCGCAAAGATCCCCTGTCTCCGCCTCCAGGCGTAGAGCTTCGGACTCCACCTCGGTCCTCTGACCCATCGGCTTCGCCTTGCCTCACAGATCCCTTGTCTCCATCGAGGCCCGTCGTCCCACCAGCTCCGCCGGGCTTCCTCGTTCCTCCTGCTCCACCATGGTCAGGAGTCGACCATCCGTTGCCTCTGGACTCCTTCCCTTCGGCTCCACCATTGTCCTCGGTCGCTCCGGCTCTGCAGCGGTCCTCCAGATCCCCGCTTCTGCCTCGGTCACCTGAGCCTGCAGCTCCGCCGTGGATCCTCCGGATCCTCTGTGTCGCCTCAGTTCTCCACCTGCTCGGCTCCGCCACTGGCTCTTCTTCCGTCGGCGTTGTCTCGATCGGTCGGGCCCATGGAGTTGTCGGCCCCTCTGTCACCATGGCTCCTCCCTTCATTCACTCTGCCCTGGGGGCTTTTCTTCATGGGTCTCTGGATCACCCTCTGCCTCCTTATTCTCTGGACTCCTCCCTGGCTTCTTCCACTGTCTACTCCACCCTGGACTATTATAGTCTCTTTTGTTTGTTCTTCCTCACTCCACGCCCTCCTCTAGAGCCCCCGCCCTCCCTCCGCTGTGGTTGCATGCGGCGCAGGTTTGCACCTTTTTCCGGTAGGGGCAATATGTAACATTATTTTCTGTCTAGGTCTGTTTCGTTTTCATTTCTGTCCTTATTTGGTCCTTCCTGTGTCATTTGTGATTATTAGTTGATTTCCTTCCACCTGTGTTTCCCCAGCTGTGTCGTGTCTTCTAATCAGCGTGCTGTGTATTTAACCCATGTCTTTTGAGTTCAGTTTGAACGAGAGACGATTATGTTTGGTGTCCTCTATGTTTTGCAAATACCTTTTGGTTTTATTATTAAAAGAAAGATATGTTTATGCAACTCAGGAGGAGAGTGGAATGGCTGAAATGCTAGGATTGCTATGCGGTATCTTAAAGGTAACTGAGGTAGCTAAAAAACAGGTGTCCCCGACTAAGCAAGCCAAAGGCGATGGTGGCAAGAAACCAAAACTCCACGTGGGAAATAAAACCTAGGGAGGAACCTGGCTTAGAGGGGCCCAGTTCTCCTCTGGCCGGAGACCCGGTACCTGGACTCCAGATTGGTGGTGTAAGGGGGAGGTGGAGGGATGCAAAGAATGAAGATGCAGGGGAGAGGAAGTTGGCAGTATTTAAGGGGAAATCTTAAGCTCTGATAGGGTAATTAGAAAAAAGGATAATTGGGAAAGGCTGGTTAATCATTCGTAAGTACTCCTCCTGAAATTAGTTTAGGAAACATCATTTATCAAGAACCCTTGTTTTTGTACCGATTCATTTAATGCTCGGCCTATAGTCACGTACAGTTGATATAGTACATGCTGTGCCCTTAAGTAGCTTCAATGTATTTTTGTTAGTAGATTGTATGTGTTGTTTCAGTTTGACTAATATTTCACAGTCGCTGCATTCACTCACGCTCACACTGACCCAGATCTCGTCCCTTCACTGACCCAGAGCTGAAGGGCCGGCTGGGGTCACATCTTAATCACCAGGCTTGTTAATTATCTGAGCTGAGAGGACAGAGAGAGATCAGCAAATATGGATGGTGCTGCTTGTGTTGGTGAAAGATGCAGATGTTTATATCAGGGTGTTTGGTGCTAAATAAACTGCACTACCATCATTGATTTGACTCTTTTTACACTATACTGTGCACAGATTTACTGAATGCATTAAAAACTCTGCATGACCTACTGCTTCTTGCATGCAGTACTCTATACAACGTGATTTATTTGAGCTGTCATTTCTAGCGAATGGAATTTTTTTTCCATTTTTTCTTCCAAAATCAACACTGGATGCTACTTATTGAATAAAACATTCAGTGCTTCAAAGTCATGCTTTATGCTTTGATAGAATAGAGTATATATCACGGCATATAAATGTGTTTCAGCTGAGGCTTGCCAATGTAAATCACTAGATATGATGGTTGTTTTACAAATGTTAGGATTGTTCTGTTTTGAAACCAGTTGAACATCCGTTTAGACCAGATGGAGATGAAAATAATCATGATGTCATGCTGTTAATAACATGAGATTTTCAGAAGCGATTGATGGATTTGTGGAGTCATGACCAATGTTTATTTGCGGTCTGACTTCACGATGTTTATGACGGTTGTTAAATGAAAGACTGTGCTGAGGGGTTAATTGCACACTGCAGCATATGACTCATGAGTTGAAAGCGCTCGCGAGCTGGAGAAAATGTGTGCAGAGCGTTTCTGAATGACACGGAGCACAGCTGTAATACAGGAGGGTTTTCATATGGCCAGTCGAATGTGTTTTCAATTAGTTTTGTCATCTCTTCAGGTTTTCTTCTTTCTATCTCAATCACTCTCTTTAGACTTTCTACACTTCTATCTACACTTTTGTGTATCTAGCCCCGCCCCTTTGTCAATCAGGCCCCGCCCATCTCCCTGCTCTCCGCCTCATCAGCCCAGCTTTCTCTCATGCCACACCCCCTTCACCCCACGTGCTCCGCCCCGGTCTGAATCAAACCAATCCCCTCTTGCCTGACCACACCCTCTCTAATCATAGTCTCCGCCCTTTTCAATTAGCCCAACTGTCTTTCCTCAACCTCTTACATAGCCTTCTCGTTATTGTTGCCGTTAAATAGAAATATGGAAATACAGAGAAAAAGAGAAATGTCATTCAATCAGTTGTAATGATTTTAATGAAATGTCTTTTATGTGCTTTAATTGGAAGAAGATTGCTCGGACTGATAGAGCTAATGTAGGACTTGGATTAATGCAAATGTTGATGCAAATTACTTGGGGAATAAAAAGGAGCAGAAGTTTCATGTCTTGTCTAAATGTGATGGCAGCTTGGCAGGAGGAGATTATAACAGGCCGGCTTTGTTCTGTCAGTAAAACAGATAGTGACGAGAAGAGCAGGAGAGAGAGAGCGAGTGTGAGAGGAAGACAGCTGTATTACAGTAATCTAAAACAGATTATGGAGCAGAGACAGAGAGGAAGCCAAACCCATCACAGTGCCCTCACTTCCTGTGCCTGTGCCTGTGTGTGTGTGTGTGTGTGTGTGCAAGCTCATTCTTATTCCTTATTCTTGCTCAGTCTCTGGAACTACTGCTTACTTGCCAAGTCATAAAAGATTCACAGATTGAGGTCAACAGTTAGTGTAACGCATTTGTTAAATATTATTTAGTGTAAATAATTGAAAGAAAATATTGCTATCATATTTTATTTGTCTGCTTCTCTTTAGCAAGGCTTTACCTGTTACAAAACATGTCTATTGTCTACGACTGTAAATGCTCTTCGTTTTTACTTTCTGTTGATCAAAGAATCCTGGAAAATAGAATATATCATGTACCATTTCCACAAAAATATTTGGTAGTTATGACTGTTTTTACATTGATAATTATCAGAAATGTTTCTTTAATAGCAAATCATCACATTCGAATGATTTCTAAAGAGTCATGTGACACTGATGCTGGAAATCACATTTTACTGTATATTCACATAGAAAACCTGAAAAAATATCTCACTAAATAAAAAAATAATAATGCTACTGTTTTACCATATATTTGATCACACCAGAACAGATCTTTCAAAAAGATTATACATTTTTACAGACCCAAACCTAAAGGGTAAATAAAGGATATTATATAAATATATACACAAATGTATATGTGCTTTTAAAATAATAGAATCTCATTAATACACACACAAATGTTTTGCATTATATCAACGAGAATGGGATTTTTATTTAATTTTACATTATAGTACTGAGTATATTACATAATGTTTTGTTTAATTGTTATAAAATATAATATATATATACTTATATATAATATTTTGACATATTTTTTGTTCAAAAGGCACATGTTCTACACAGGTTTGGTGAGATTCACCCATAGTATTACTCTCTTTCACGTGGTTTTGTCCTCATTCCCTTCACTCTGTCACCATCTCTGGCCTGAGTCACACTGACCATCCCCCTCTCTCTCTCTCTTTCTCTCTCTCTCTGTCTCTCTCTCTCTCTCTCTCTCTCTCTCTCTCTCTCAGCTTGAGCTGCATCCTGTCTCCATGACGATGGCTCGTGGCTTCTCTGTTCATTTCAAGGTCACCCTGTGAGAGACAGACACATGCGTTCACATGATGTGTCGCTGTACAATAGGGAATTAATGTATGAACATATAGAGCTGTGTCGTTGTAGTTCCTCTGTGTTGTAGACTACCTAGGCAGTCATTATGGATTATTTGGGGTATTCAATTAAATTTGATTTGAAGGAAGATACTCAAATCAGGTTATATGAGTTCATTCAAAAATATCTTGAAGTGACAAGTAACAATTCTATCAAAAATGACTTTTACTCAATCTCGAGTCAACCAGGCCCAGTACTGACATATGACACTCTTAAAAATGAAGATTCATAAAAGGTTCTTCGGTGAATTCCTATAGAAGAACTCCTTTATGGCTTCATAGAATATAATACATGGGTCATATATGAACATATTTTATGATGCAGAATGTATTTTTGTCAGGTTAAATCATATCCATATTCACTGCATTAGAAGCTTAAACATTCATCTCATGTATTTCAAAGAAAAAATATCATGAAAATTTTAAAAAGGCACGAGCATAATGACAGAATTTACTTATTATTTCTCATAAAAACTAAACAGTATAGGCTGTCCCAATACTAGTGCTATTTTTGAAACTTTTCATTTTAAAGCATTATATATATATATAGTAGTTGATGCACAATGTGGCCATTTTATTAAATTAGCATCTAAATCTTAAATGTATATGAATATAAAGGTAAAGTGTTGTTTGCTTCTGTTATGGCCATGGTTTCTTTGAAATTCTTCATTATTTTTAAACCCTTTTACCTTATTTTGAATGGTCCTGCGGTGTGACAAATGACTTTTCAAGAGATTAAATATTCTTCTTTTCATTAAACCTGCCGAATTATTAGAAACACTGCTTTAGATAGATTATGACATTTCACAATGCAAATCAGCTCTTACATGTACTTAATTTAACCTGGTCTCATAAAAATATTTACCTCTGTGCACTTTTTGTGCAACATGTTTTTGGCACGTGTTATCACAGTTTCAAAGACAAATGTCCACTGAGTGGCGCTAAAACACAGGTCCAATACGTGAACCCTGGTACATTTTTATAATGTTGATATAGGTATGTATTGCGGCAGTTCAGAATTCAAATATTCAGAGACTGTTGCTAAAAGTTAATTCTCTATCATGTTGGGAATATGGCCTACACTAAATCCAAACCTAAACCTACTTAATAGTGTTAACAAATCCAAAACAGATATAAAACAGATTTGTTGATGCAACCGTTTCATTTCACTTCCTTTTACACAGATCTGAAGTGTTTTGTTGAAGTGTAGGATTGAACCGGAGCTCCTCGTCTCTGAAGTACATCTCTGTACTCCGCTTCTGAACAAACCTACCGTCTATAAAAACACATAGATATGAAGCTATGTGTGATGATAACCTTCAAAAGCATTAGTTTTCCAATATCCCAGCGTATTAATATTGTCTTTAACATCAAGTAATTGTGTGAAAATTATGCTTTATCAATCAAATCTCTTTAAATTTGTGTGAAAAGAAATACTGCCTCCAGTGTTCATTTATTTGGGAAACTGCAGTAATATGTACTTATTGGTACATATTTCATGTCTCGCTAAAAAGTGCACCAAGGTACGTTTATACTATGAGACCAGATAGACTTAATTTAAACCTGCGCACAATGACATATACACACATGCAATTTTAAAAATAGCTAGAATCAAAGAAATAAAGTTATGTCATAATAGATGTAAATTTAAAGTGAAGCTGGCAGCATGAACAAAAGCTCAAGCTGTTTTCATGACTGACATTGACTGACTGTCTGAAGTGTGTGTGTGCGTGTGTGTTTGTGTGTGTGCCACCTGCTCCCCTGATATCAGCAGAGCGTTTTCAGAGATGGAAAGCTTGCTGCTGCACTGACACGTGTATATGTCTCCTGTCATCCGCTGGCAGAGGAGTTTGAACACACAGCGTCTCTCACTGAAATGACCTTAGTTTGCTAAATGACCGTGTGAGTGCAGTTACCTGCCATTTAGCACACACTTTCCATCCGGTGTGACTTACAGAGCATTAATTACAAGCCCAGACTCTCTTTGTCTCGCATAGACAGACATTTGACTTTTCAGCATGAAGTCAGGTTGGTACTGCAGATTATTCAGGTCGAGAGCCGCCCGCCCGCATGCTGCTGTTTTCTTAGTGTCATGACTTCAATTTGCTTCTGTGAGCATGCAACAACATATTCATCTTTTAAAGGTCTTTTTAAAACAGTGAGTTCAACTGATAACACTTGAGTTATAGAGGTCGTGTGTTACTGATGTTACTGCCAAAATTGGGAAGCTATTTGTCTTTATTGATTAGACTTTATTGCATAAAACAGTGATTAGTAATCGTTTATGTATTTTGGCATGGATTCAAAATATGAAGGAATGGAAACTGCGACTTTATTTTTTAATTGTGATCTTACAATCCCAAAATTTTTGTGTTTATATCTTTAAATTGCAAGTTTGCACGACTTTGTTTCTCCAAGTTTCTCCAACTAGATTCTGCTAGGCAATAAAAAATATAATTAAAAAACAAAATTTAATTAAAAAAAAGAAATTGGCAATTGCACATTTTAAACTCACAATTGTTATAAAGTCTTTAATGAATTATTTTTTGCTGCTCAATATGGGACTTTATAATTTGCAATTGTAACTTTATATCTCACAATTGTTTCTTTTTTGTTTTTTTTTTCAACTCATAATTGTGCATTTTTAACTTGCAATAGTGAGACGTAAACTCACAGTTAAAAAAAAAAATCTGAACTGTGATATATAAGCATTTTGTGTTTTTATTCTGTGGCTGAATGAAGCTTCAATAGTGATTAGAAAGGCTTCAGTAAACATGAAAGACTTCCAGTGAACTCGAATGGTGTGTTGAGAGAGTAACAAATGAAAGATCTTATGACGTCGGACATGTACCTGAGGACACATCAGCGTGCTAAAAGAAGCTCAAACAGGACAAACGAGACCTGAATGAGATCACAAAACTAGAGCAGAAAGTGGAGCAAAAAGTAGAGCTATGCCACGACAAAGCTGAGCGCAGAATTCCCGCCTGACCGTTTTTTCACCGCAGCGTCTTCACGGGAACGCTGACCATCAGCTGCTGTGTGAGCTATCATGGGGAGATGTTGAGTTTTTACATGGGTTTGCAGATTAAAATCCAGTACTTGTTTCTTACTCATCTGAGCCGCTGGTGACAAAAATAGGGTGTTTTTCTAAAGCATGTCAGACTTAATATAATACTTTTTTGTGCCATTTTTGCTTTTGAGAATTATTAAAGAAGTCTTGTTTACTCCAGAAAAAAAAAACACTTCCTCTGAGCCAGATTATTTGTTTAATTCTCCCATTTTCACATTTATGGCATTATTTTGTGCCTATTTCAAAGTTAGAATTATAGCTAGTGACAGAAGAAATTGCAAACGTGATCCAGGTGTTTCTGCAGCATCTGTCCAAACTGAAAGTGATCAAAACATTGCAGGACTGGTTTAAAAAAAATCTGCCATAGTGTAAATATAACAAAAGCATAAATTAAAATAATGTATGCGACTAGTTGCATGGATTGGTGCACCTGCAAAATAATTTTTGCACAAAATCAAAGCGAAATAATTTGATTATGGGAAGAAAAAGACACCGATGTGTAACTGTTTGTGACGGTATAATGAGGCCATTTCTTGCTGCTCGCCAGGAACATCCTTTATTAAAAATATAGCAGTGTAAGAATGTCATGTTAGAAAATTCGTTATGAAATATTAAAATGAACTGCAATATCAGCCCTGCAGGGAATCTAAATATGGTGGTAGTCAGTAACTGATGATGAATGTGAATGTGTACGGTATATTGGCATGTTAATTTGTCTATGGAGGCTTTGTGCATTGATGATGTGTCCAGCGATCCTAATTACGTTAAGCTGTAAATGTTCATGAGAAATGCGTGATAGGATTGTGTCTGATTGAAGAGCATCTGATATGATCGATCCCATGGTTTTGTGGTGTTTAGAGTCTCTCCACAAGTGTCTTTCTGTTCCTTTACTGTGTTGTGTTTCTCACTCTTGGGTTAACATGATGTTGTTTAATGGTCTGTTGGGATGTTTTGCAGTGTTATTGCTCTTTTCTTTATGATTTCTTGGCAGAACCGCACTAATTACTGCATGCAGTCATTTCTGAGAAATGCTCATCAAAGCAGACTGTTTTCGTAACCCTTCAGTCGGTTTATTTCAAAGATCTGACGTGCAATTACATATTCATTTCAAAACATCTTATAGTGTTCATTATTGTTTTGATTTGTTTTAATTATGGAAATGCATTTATAATGTGCTCTTTCGACCTAAGCATGAAGCGCAAGAACGTCCTCCATCCTAATGAAGTGGCTGTCTGCTTTTCTGACTCGATAGCGATCTGAAGTCTGGCGTCCTAATGAAATTGTTTCATCTCAGCTGCGTTTCTGATCAAATGTTGATTCATGTTTTGGTCAATTAAAGAACCGCATGATCCATGACGTGGCTCAGTCGAGTAATAAATGTGTGGAGATATAAGCTGATTGGGGAAGCACGGTTCTCAAACTGAATCATGCAGTTGAAATATCATAATAAAGGGATTTTTTGCTCAAATATATTTGTTATAGGGAGTAATTTAATGCAAGTTGTATCTGGGTCAACAATATGACCTGCCTGTTTATTTATTCAAAAATACAGTGAAATGCATTGCATAGAAATACAAAAATATATTGAAAACATAGAAGCCATATAGGCAATAACTTGAATACACATATTTTATAATGAACACAATAAACACAATTTTTTTAATCAAATCTCTTTATTTCTCATAATATTTGAGTAAACATTCCAGCTCCTATAAAATCAGTTTCCTCCTTCCTTGGGAAGGCAGGCTGAGCATCCGTCTCATCCCCAGATGCAGTAATCCTGACCTCAGTGTCATCTTTCTCTTAGGGTCTTGGGTTTGGAGAAGGAAATCTGTAACTAAGGTCAGAGGAAACTAAAAGCTTTGCGGGCACAAGTGGGAATAGTGTGGACCGTGTAAGTGTGGATGCTGGCTGAAGCCGAACAGAGACTCTGAGGTCAGAGGGTGTTATGTTTGTCCTTGCACAGGTTCATTTCCCAGCGGGACTGAATTCGAGACGGAGCGAGCGAAGGAAATTGAATTCAGCGGAGCACAACTAGCGTGTGATTTGGTGCAAGAGATCTTTATGTTCCTTTGTTAATGTGTGTGATTCGGTCTCACCGAGACAAACCGTGTTTAGCAGGACTCGATTTCTCATCGATCTTGTATTTTTTATGTGGCAGCCTTCTCAGAAAAATGTCTCTTAAGAGTTTGTTCAGAACAATCTGTCTTGGCTTGGCTAAATAATTTGCAGATGGACAGAAGGTGCGGTGGATATTGACAGGCGTGAGTATTTTAGAACGAGCGTCTGTCCTTCACCTAGAGGAGTATTGATCGACTAAACAAGCTAATGAAATGTTGACCTTTACTGGTAAAGGTCAGGAAAACATTGTGTGGTCTACTGGTCAGATGGTCATTTAAGCAGCACGTGGATTTATTTAAACATATAAAATAACCTTGTTTTTTATATCTGCATTCTTAAATCTTTAGGTCATAGGTTGTAATATACCTTTTAAAAAAGTAAAATCCCTTTTGGTAACAGTTTAGAGCAGGTAACACTGTTAACTATTAACTATGATTTTATGATTTTATTAGCAAATATTGATATGCATTTGATTAAATTAAATTAATTGCATGTCCATCCATTAGTTTTCATTTATTTTTAAATATATTTTTTTACTTAAGATGTTATATATATATATATATATATTGCAACTAATTAAAGGATATCATTGCATGCATAATGCATGTTTTTTTTTTTTTTAATACTTTAATATCAAAATGAATACTTTTGTTCAGCAAGGTTGTATTAAATTAATTGACATTAAATACTTTTATGTTGTTCCAAATAAATTATGTTTCAAGTAAATGCTGTTTTTTACTCATCATTATGTATATCAGATTTTTGCCAACTGTTTTCAAAATTAATAATAATTATTAGAATTATTTCTGAAGGATCAGGTGACACTAAAAACGAATGCTGAAAATTCAGCTTCGCTTCACTGGAATAAATGACATTTTACAATAAATGCACATAGAAAACTGCTATTTTAAATTGTAATAATATTTCAGATTTTTTCAATGTTTTAATCAAATAAATGCAGCCTTGACGGGCATCAGAGACTTCTTTCAAAAACACATTAAAAACCGTTAGACGTCAGTGTTTTGATGCATTATACTATATAATAGAGGCACATGCACTTCAGTGATGTTTCAATGCGATTATATGATTTTCCTGCTAAATATCAGTAGCCTGAAGCCTCTCAGTAAATCTGCAGCATGTCTTTGTAGTCATTCAAACACACAACAGCAGTGTGTCCAGTGTGTGCAAGCAGCATTACGTTAACATGCTTTAATCTGCTGCAGGCTTATTGGAGACAAATCCAGCCGAAGCTTTAAAAGCCCAGCCCTTTATTCCCACTCACTCTCTCACTCGCTCAGTCTAAAAGTCTTCAAGGAAGCCTCAAATGCTTAATATGACAGATTTATTACAGAACGTGTTTACATAATTGTGCGTTTATTCCCGTATAAACCAGCAATTATTGACTGGGCCACATTCATACAAAACTCACTTTCTGCCTGACAGCCGGGATTGTCAAATAACATCCTCGTGTCATGCAGAGAGAAAGAAACCCGCAGGCAGGGTACATGACGGAAAAACACTAAGTGTTCACAGACAGCAAGTACCGTTTCCTTCCTACATACAGTACATGTGGGCTGAATGTTATGACAAAAGCACAAGCAGACACAAGCATTTAGTTCAGTTCCACATTCAGTTATTTCAGCAGTTGGTTTCTCTGATATATCGTCTTGTTTATTTACACTTCTCACTTTGTATTCTAGGTTTCCTTGTATTCTCCTTTAATCTTCTCCTAAGTGAATTCAGGCTGAACTGAACAAAGCAGATATCTGAGATCTTGGAGGCCCTGGACTCTTACTATGATAAAACATCAGCCTCCGGTCTGAGTCCAGCTGCTGAGGACAGATAAGACGTCACATCAGATGAGAGAATAAGGTCCTGAAAGAGATAAAGCACCTGCGTTTAACCTTAAGATGCCATGAAACAGCATCTCTAACACGTTTAACATCTGGAATATGACACGTTTACAGCAGCTTACCAAATACACTGACATTCAAAAGTTAACACATTATTAAAGAAAAGACTTTGAATTGGTCAAAATTAGCAGTATAGAGATTTATAATGTCTATTACAAATAAATGTAGTACTTTATATTAATCAAATAATCCAAAAGAATGCATCATGGTTTTCACAAATTAAGTTTTAAATATTTTTTTATAGAAAACAGTATAATTGTAATCATATTTATTTTATTTTATTTTTTAAATCTATTTTAATCAAGTAAAAAAATAATAATACATTTAAAAAAAAAGATTTCAACCCTAAACTTTTGAACGGAGGGATAAATAGTCAAATAAATAAATGAAATACAATATCAACTAGATGAAAAAAATTTGTCGAGACAAACTTTAAGTTGGCTTGAGAAAGCCGGAGCTGAAAGTTGGAAAAAGTTTGACATGTCTAAAATAGTTTAAAGTTAAAAAGTTTGAAAACCTTAAGTTAAATGATTAATGTAAGTGTAATGCAAGTTTAATGTATGAAAGAGTTAGAAATAGTTAGAATGTCAGATTATAGATAGTTACAAGCACGATTAGTATTTTACTATGTATGTTGCTATGTTAGTATGCCACCCAGATAGCACACGTACGTCTGCAAGATGTCTTTTAAAGATCTCTTGATCTGGAAAGCATCTGCTGACTACAAAC